>CAIGRO010171966.1:0-12220 GCA_903798355.1 Fraxinus baroniana
TTTTTTTATAAATTTAAATCGATCCAAATGGATATTCATATCGTGAAATATCGAATCAAACGTTCTAGAAAAAATAAACTTTGAAAAAAGAATATTGGAATGAGGTTAAAGATTGAAAAGAAATATATAAACAATCACGATTTTACGTTTCACAATTAATGTAAAATTATTTTTGATACGTAAAATTCATCGACCATGTATTTATCATGGCCGCATTTCAACATTTTCAAAAAAATTTAAAGCGCTTAAAATTTGATATTTAAAATTTATCGATCATATATTTATCATGACCGCACTTCAACATTTCCAAAAAAATTTAAATCACCTAAAATGCATATTTGTAATCTAAAATATTGAATGAAAATTTTTTAAAAAAAAATTATAACTTAAAATACTGAATAAAACTAAAAAAAAAAAAAAACAATTTGACTTAATTTAAAAAAAAACTGAAGAAAAATAAAATTAAGAGAAATTAGTGTGAGTATGGGTGTTGATGGTGAGTAGAAAAGAAAAATTAACGATTATGATTTTACATTTAATAATTTAAGATAATTTTTATGAGGGTGTGTGGTAGAGATTAAAATCAGATTAAAATTGAAAATATAGCCGTTATTATTGACTTTTATTAGACGGGTGGGACCCAATAACGGCCATATTTTCAGTTTTAATTGGATTTTAAGCCGTACCAAACATGCTCTATATTTAAACTTAAGCGACAATATATTTATTATTATTACATTGCAAGTTTTTTTAGAAAAATTTAAATCGATCCAAATGGATATTCATATCGCGAAATATCGAATCAAACGTTGTAGAAAATAAAGTTCGAAAAAAAGACATTGAAATGAGGTTGAGATTAAAAAGAAACATAAACAATAACTTTACGTTTCACAATGGAAAATTATTTTTGATATTTAAAATTTATCGACCATATATCTATCATGGACACACTTCAACATTTACAACAAATTTTAAATCATTTAAAACGCATATTTGTAACCTAAAATAATGAATCGAACGAAAAAATCCGGCTTAGATGGCCTAGAGGCTTGTGAACTGTGATTTCAAAACTCACTCTTTTATTGTATGTAAATATTTAAAGTTAAGCGACAATATATTTATTATTATCACATTGTAAGTTTTTTTAGAAAAATTTAAATCGTTCCAAATGGATATTCATATCGCGAAATATCGAATCAAACGTTGTAGGAAAAATAAAATTCGAAAAAAGGACATTAAAATGAGGTTAAGATTCAAACGAAACATAAACAATCACGACTTTACGTTTCACAATTAATGTAAAATTATTTTTGATATTTAAAATTTATTGATCATATATCTATCATGGACACATTTCAACATTTACAACAAATTTTAAATCGCTTAAAACGCATATTTGTAACCTTAAATAATGAATCGAAAATATAAAAAAAAATCCGGCTTAAATGTCTTAGTCGAGTCGAGTCGAGCCGAGCAAAAAAAATCAATCGGCTCGCCTCTCAAACGTTTAAACCAAAAAAAAAAAATAAAAAAAAGGCTTAAGACGGCCTAGTTGGATTCGCGGCTTGTGGACAGTAATTTCAAAACTCACTCTTTCATTATAGGTAGAGTAAAAGAAGATATTTGAAATTAAGCTTACCAAGTTCTATTTTTAATTTTAGAAAAAAAAAATGGAAACTGAAGATAAGACTAATAGTAAGAAAAAAATAAAAAAATAAAAAGAAATTAAGAGTCCAGCACTAATTAAACTACTTCACTTATAACAGGCATCAATGAAGGTAATCCATTTAGTTTCTGTTTCTATCTCATGAAGTATGAAAATTCTACAATATCAAAATCTTAATCCTTAGGGAGTACTTTCTTGAGCTCTAGATTCCAATTTCTTATGCCATCATAACCAACAGTAATTCACCACTTTTGCTTTCACATCAAAGTCTTACAAAATAATTTCTAAGAAATCTCGTCACCTTGTCTAAGGAATTGCAAGTCCTTCATTTGCATTTGCACAGCTTCTTTCGATAAGGGCATAGGCTCCAGAATTTTGATTTCGTCTGTTCCTTCAGCCAATCTCTTTGCTTTCTCATTTATGATTGTTTCTATTTGTGGCCGCCCAACTGTGGGGAAGACGGCATTGAGTATGATAGATAGTAGTCTTTCATCTTCTTCTTCCAACGGATCTCTCCCAAAGCAACATATGTAAATAGCTTCAAGGGCTTTCTCTGCCCGAACTACCATCGGAATGGATGGGACCGGAGATCTTAGTTTTGCCCTTTTCTGCAGAAAAGACAATACCCTCTTGTATTAGCAAGTAAACAATTGATACAAGAAATGTCAAAAGATCAAAATATCGTCTCTGCTTCTATTACGCCATTGATACATTAACAGATCCTCTTTTCGAAGGGGATTGATGACCACCAATTATAAAGGCTTGCCTGCTAGCGTTCTATAATGTATATCTATAGTGATGATTTCTAGCGAACTCTACTCTTATCTTCTATGGTTTTTGGTCTCACACTTGTACTACAGAATGTATAGCCGGTTTATCAGCACCAGTTGCTTACGCACATTGAAGGTAGCACAAGTATAATGAGCCGGGAACCAACTTGGATCACCTGTTATTAGTATAGTTTGATCTTCTCAATTGTGAGGTTCATATAGTTTTTTGTTTAAACTAGAGACCAATTGAGTCAGTACTAAGTACAAGTTATTATTGCATTATATTTGCAGGATTTTCTAAGTCCTAAAGGAGAATTAAACACAAAACTCAGTATTTTCGACCAATTTTGCAATACAAGGCAAATTGTATGACTGCAAATCAATAGTAGTAAATATTGATTCATTACTCGATGTAACAAGATCTACAGAGGGAAATCTTACTTTCCGCTCAACTAGGGTACTTCATGATTTATATTTCGTGGAAAGTTGGTGTCGAAGTTTAAGCACTTAGAGTAATGACAAGTTTATCCATATATATTATTTCGCAAAAAGTTGGTGTTGGCCGTTGGCTCTAACAGAAAGTACTAGTTTAGTTATCTTTAACATATAATGTTACGTGCTGGTCAGGTTCAATTTTTCTATCGAAAGAGAATATATGAGACTTCTCTAAGTAGCCATAGCCCATAAGTAGCCATAAGACAACTTATGGCTACTTATCCCAAAGTGCATTGACATCAATATCTGTCAACAGTTGCATTGTGAACTAGGTAAAGCAACATCTATTAACAGTAAAAGAATAGAGCTTCTCAAAAAACTAACCTCTCTTGCTTCGTTCATCATTGCAATAAAATTTTCTTCTTCAAATTCAATATCGTTTGAAATTCGAAGCCTTGCAACCCCTTCCAATATCTCCTCAGATTTGAGCAAACCAGCTCCAACTGCAGCCAGCCAACAGCACAGCAGAACATACAGAGGATCCCCTGCCTACACATAATCCCCAGCCCAAAATCATAATTCCAAAACAATTTATATTCCTTATATAAAAAGCTATAAAGGTTACTCTGTATCAGAAACCTAGTAATCTGTAATTAATTCAATCATTCCAAAAGATTATTGTAATATTCTAAATGAGTCCTGCATTGCAAAACTAAGCTCGACTTTTGGATTTACAATTACTTGGGCACTTTTCCCTTACAAGTCGGCTTTCAATCCGAGTTTTACCCAGTAAGGTTAAATTACAGTATAAAAAGACACCTTCCTAGGGATGCTTCTTATGTCGGGGCGACCAAGAGAGGGCTATTTTTCTGCAAGATTGGCCCCGTGAAGTCTCGTTACAGCCAGTTAGGCACCCTCCCTTTCAAGCCGATTTTAAGGGATAATGCTACCGATTGCAACAATTGCAAGAATTAAGAATAAGTTTGGTTTTTTAGGGGTGAAAATCAGAAAAATTGAGATAGAAAGTACCCGGCCACGTCGATCTTTGAACTCATAGAAAGCTCTAGAATCATTAATGGAGCATTTCTTTCCAACCCTTCTTCTAAATTCCGCAAAATCAATAAAATCTCCTCCAATACCTCCTTCATCACTAAAAATCCTGGCTATAAGCCCGACAACAGGGAGTGAACCGATGACCTTATTAGCAAAATTTGAAATGGAATTCTTTTCTTCCATATAAGCATAAACCACATTTGGTTTTGAACCCTGAGGCCTCCTGGGAGTACTACGGAAGTATAGCAAAAATGGCGAGGTGGATTTGCAGGAGAAGGGGACATGGTGGGTATTTACAGAAGAATGGAGGTTAGTTTGGAGAGAGGAGAGTGCCACCATGGTGGACGTTGATCTTCTTCAATTTTTGGCCTCTCGTTTATGTCCAAAGTGATGAGTATTGTTGGATATAACGTCAAAACAAAAATAATCCCGTAACCATGGCGGTTAAGATAAAAGTATACTCATCGTTGACGTTACAACGTCGCATCAACGATTCGCAAGATAATTCATACCTACAATAAATAGGAGATTATTTATTAATGTCAAAATGGTGAATCTGGCAAAGATCTCATATAGAGCTTGTTTGAATTCCATTTTCATTGAAAAAATCATTTTGAAATATTAGATTGATGTAAAATATATGATTAAGAAAAAATTTTGAATTTACATGTAATATTATTTTATTAAAAAATGTTTGGTTGAAAAAAGAGAAAAATATATTTTAAAAATAATGAAATCAAATGGGATGTTTGATTCCCATTTTTTCTAAAATATATTTTTCTCTATTATTTTTAATAACACATTTTTTATTAAACTAATATTACACACAAATAAAAAAATTTCATTATTTTCTAACCACACATTTTCCATCAATATATTATTTCAAAATACATTCCTTAAAAATAATTGGGCTCAAACAGCCCCAAGTAAATTTTAGGGTAATTAGCATAAGGGTTTTTCTGTTGTATCGATGTACATTGTGCACCCCATCACATAGGAGATCCAAGTCCAATAAAAAAAATGGATCATGTTAAACTCATAAAATGGTTTACATAAATTCTTTACCAATGGACGTCCCTAGGGGGCGCCAAGTGTCCAATTGGTAAAGAATTATGTAAAACCTTATGTACATTTAGATTTATCCTAAAAAAATTGTGTACTCCCTATTGAGAGGGAAATTGTACACCAAGGTGTGTACACATAGCAAAACCCTTGGCATAAATACCCCCAATAACGTTCACCTTTTTTCAAGTTACTTTTCTAACAACTTATTTTGACGCATTATTCCACTAAATCAACCAAATTTTTTGAAATTCTTTTCCTTAAAAGTCTTGTAAAATAACGAATTTCTTTTCCCTTTTTAAATAAACAAAAGGAGAATAAGAAAAAAAAAAAAAGAATTAATTGTAGTTATAAACCTATTTTTTTCAAAAACTACAAATGAGTCCCAGTCAATTGCAATTTTTGAACAAAAATAAGGTTACGACTAAAAAACTCGTTTCCAACGGACTTGCAGATTAGATGACCAAACCAAGATTAAACCAATCATAGACTTTATTGAGATATGTGAAAATCCCCTTCTCAAAATTGTGGGCGTGTTTGAGACACGTTATTTTAAAAGAATGTATTTTGGAATAGTAGATTGATGGAGAATATGTGGTTGGAAAAGAAAGAAAAATTATTGATGTGATGTAAAATATAATTTTATTGAAGAATGTGTGGTTGAAAATGAGTTTAAGAATGAAAATGAGAATTTTAATGTGTATCAAATATATGGGCTGTATATGAGACTTTCACATATTTTCATGTCCAATCTCACATACTCTTCAATATCTTTTTGTTGGTTCCGATGTATTCGATTTCTATGACATTGAGTCTGCCTTTTCTTTTTCTTCTATATGACCTCTTGTATAGTCCTTTATTTTTTATTTTTAAATTTTGTTTATTTAAAGAGGGAGGTTTATAATTTGAATGTCACAAATATAATTTTATAAAAGTTTTTAAGTGTTTTTTTTTTTTGCCCAATTAAAATTTCTTTATATGTAAAATAATGGATAAATACAAATATATATAAGTTAAATAAGGGATCTTCGAGTGTTCTACAGACAAGTTGAGAACAAAAAAGTCACAAAAATTTAGGCGAGGCTTCAAATCTATTTCTAGCCAAGTGTCAAGGTTCAACGCATTTTGTTGCATTTTGAGACAGTTTTTATTCAACTGTGTATCATCAGGCGAGGTACGAAATGTTCAAGACACTTATTAAGAGAAAATGGAAAGAATTCTGATCAATATTATTCAAATTCCAAATGAACTTTACATTGTGGTATAAATAGATAACAAGCTAACTAACTGATTACAAGAACCAATACAAATTCGACACGTGGATTAACTACCACAACTACCCTAACAACAACTGCATTTAACTAACTTCCAATTGTGTCTCGTAACTAATTTCAGCTACGTCCTACCTGCTTCCAACTTGCTGTGATTCCACACATTCTTTTACGCCCCCTCAAGATGGACTATGAGGATTAATAATGGCCATCTTGGACAACAATGGAGATAAGAAAGTAGCCGGTAAAGGCTTAGTAAATATATCAGCTAATTGATGTTGAGTGCGGACATGAAGTAATTTGATAAATCCAGCAGTGATCTTATCTCGGATGAAGCGGCAATCTAATTCGATATGTTTGGTTCTCTCGTAGAATATAGGATTGGTTGCTATGTGTATAGCGGCTTGATTGTCACAAAATATTAGAGCATGAGCAAGTGAAGAAACTTGAAGATCATGAAGCAATTCCTAAATCCAAACAAGCTCACTGGTAGTTGAAATTGACGCCCTATACTCTACTTCAACTGAAGACTTTGATACAGTGCTCTGTTTCTTGACTTTCCATGACACCAAAGAATCACCAAGGAAAACATAGAATCCTGTAACTGACTTCCTTGTGTCAAGACAAGAGCTCTAGCCTGCATTAGTAAAAGCTCGAAGTTGAAAGGATGAATGAGTTGAAAATAGAAGGCCTTGACCTAGAGTTGCCTTGAGATACTGTAAAAGTTGATGAATATCATTAAGATGAGGTTTCTTGGGTTGTGAAACAAACTGACTTAACTTATGAATTGCAAATATAATGTCAGATCTTGAAATAGTTAAGTAAAGCAAGCGACCAACTAATCTCCTGTATCGGGAAGTATTATCAAGGAGGTCCCCTTCAAATGAACATATGCTAGCATTTGGATCCATAGGTAAAGTGGTAGGCTTGTAGCTCAGAAATCCAGTGTCCTCAAGAAGTTGGAGTGTATAATGACGCTGAGAAAGAAAGATTCCCTTTTTAGAGCATGAAATTTTCGGTCCAAGTAAGTACTTTAGCTGGCCCAGATCCTTAAGCTTAAACGAACTATGGAGAAAAACTTTCAATGAGTTGATAGCCTCATAATCAAACCCAGAGATGATGATATCATCAACATAGACCAACAATGCTACACAAGATTTACCAGAACCTTTTCTGAACAAAAAATAATCAAATTTTGATCAATAATATCTGTGTAAGATAAGGACATTAGAGAGTTTTGAAAACCACTATCGTGAAGCCTATTTGAGACCATATATAGATTTATGTAACCTGCAAACTAACTTGCTCACCCATGTGTATTAGCAATAGAAAGTTTGTGATAGCCCAAAGGCAAATCCATATAAATTTCTTCAAAAAGATCTCCATTCAGAAAAAGCATTGTTCACGTCGAACTGAGTAATATACCACTGGTTAATTGCTGCAATTGTTGGAAGAATCTTAATGGTAACAAGCTTGGCTACCGGAGAAAAGGTTTCAATGAAGTCCAAACATTCTTGTTGGGTGTACCCCTTTGCAGCGAATCGGAGCCTTGTATCGGTCAACACTTCTGTCAGTTTTATATTTAACTTTTTATACCCACTTGCAACCAATTGAATGTTTCCTTTTTGGTAAATTGATCACTGACCAGGTGTTGTTTAATTCCATAGCTTCTAATTTATTAGCCATGGCCTCTCTCCAATGACTATGTTTTACAGCCTCATGATAAAATTGGGTTCAACATGAGATGACACATTTAACAGGTAAGTACATTGTGCATGAGAGAATGATTTATAGGAAAGATATTTGCACAGGGGATATGGAGTGGAGTTATCTGATAATGAAGGTGAATTTGTCAATAGGTTACAGTGAAAATAAGATATGAAGGAGGTTTAATGACTCAAGTAGTTCTTCTAGGAATGATTCATTGATTGGAATTCAATTGCAAAGGAGTATTGCAAGGTTGATTATCAAAATTATTGACATTGGAGTAGTGCTGGTCAAGAATTAGTTTAGAAATTGAATCAATATCTTGAGAAGGCTTAAGCAGGAGAAAACTAGGAAAATGATCAATTGAATCATTCAAATGTGGAAGTGATTGAAATGGAAAGAGTTGTTCATGAAACACAACATCTCTAGAGATGAAGAAAGATTTTGAAAGGATGTCATACAATCTATAGCCTTTTATACTAGGAGGGTAACCTATGAATACACAAGCTTTTGCTCTTGGATGAAATTTGGATCGATGAGAAGTTGGTGTAGAAGCAGAACATGAGCATCCAAATACCCTAAGATGTTTGTAATCTACATCTGAGTTATAAGTACACATTCAACCCAGAACTGAATTGTCACTTGAGACTGGAAAAACAATGCTCTAGCCACATTGAGAATATGTTGATATTTTCTTCCCATAACCGAATTCTATTCAGGTCTTTCAACACATAAAAATTGATTAAGGATACCTTTTGATGAAAAAAGTCTGTAAATTTCAGTTCTGGTGCATTATCAGATCTGAATTTCTTACTTTTCTTGTAAAATTGAGTTTCGATCATGCTGAAAGACTTGGGAATTATGAATTCAACATCAGACTTGTGTTTCATGAGATAAACTGATGTAAATCTTTTACAGTCATCCATCAATGTAAAGAAATATTGATGGCCTGAATGTGTAGGAATGTGGTATGGTCCCCATGTGTCACAATGTATTAGACCAAAAGCACTTTCAGATAGATGATTGTTTGAGACAAAAGAAAGTCTAATTTGTTTGGCCAAAGGACACACATTATAGGGAATAGATTTATTATGTTTGTAACCATTACAAGGAATATACAACTGATCCTTTAACAACTCTAATTTTTGAAAAGATAAATGGCCAAGTCTATGATGCTATGTATGAAAGATTACACTATTTATTACAGAACATATAGACGTACTACAACTGGTAATAGTAGAATTAAAATAATCAACATCCAATATATAGAGATCACCAACTCTTTAACCCTTGCCAATATAATCAACATCCAATATGTCCTGAATAATGCAATAGTCAGTAAGAAATCTGACAAATCTAGATGAATTCCTGGTTAATGAATTGATAAATAAGAGGTTGAACTTGAATTGGGGTACTTATTCAAGCATCAGCTTAGGATTGATCTTCACAATTCCCTTGAAGTGCGCATGAATTTATTCATGATTGGGTAATGTAATGTGTGCATTTTGAATTGCATTCAATGTGTAGAAATCAAATTTAGTGAAACAAATGCGAGTTATTGCCCCTGAATCCACCACCCAGTATCTAGGTGAATTGAGTATTGGGTTAAGGGAAATGTAGAAACAGATACCTGATATGTGATCACAGTCAGCCTCATCTTCAGTGTTCATCTTTGCTAAAGTAAGATGGGTACTCAACATATTCATCAAGTGTTGATATTGCTGAGCATTAAGAGTCTTCATAAAGTATCATATCTTTCCATGTGTATGCTCAGGGGTGGACTTAGACACTTGATTCACTGCAAATTGATTCGTATAAATGTTAGGATCAGGTTTCTGCTTAGCCTTATACCCAGGTGGATAATCGTGTACCTTATAACAGTTGCCAACAGAATGACCAATATATCCACAGTAAGTACATATTGGTCTCTCCTTCTTCTGGTGTTTGGTATAAGACTGCCCAGTAGCAAATTTTCTAGCATCATTTCTGACATAGACTGCCATATGATCAGATGATCTAACAGCAGTATCGACGCTTCTTTGATGTTCTTCTCATGACACTAGAGCAAACACCTTATTTATAGGAGGGATGGGATCCGTCAACAATAGATGGCCTCTAACTTGAGAAAATGAATCGTTTAGCCCCATCAGAAATGACATAACATACTCCATGTGATAGTGATCAATTAACTTTTTGACAGATGGTTTTCAATTTTGTGAAATACACTCCCACAAAAGACTGCCTCTGATTGAGGTTCATCAATTCCCTTCTCAATTGAACGATGTAAGGCCCATTTCTTTGTTGATACCTCTCTTGAGATCCATCCATATCTTGTATGCAGACTTGGCATACATTATGTTGGCTGAGAATTCTTTAGAAACTGAGTTAAGGATCCATGATATCACAATATTATTATTGCAAACCCAGGATTCCAACAACTTATTATTACCTTCTAGTCGAGGTATAGATCCATTAATGAAGCCGACCTTGTTCTTTACTGATAATGCAATTATCATGGATTGATTCCATGAAGCATAGTTGTCTCCGGTTAGTGGTTGTGAGACAAGAATTAGTCAAGGACTATTCGAGTGATGTAGGTAATAAGGGCTAGAGCCATCATCAATGGTGGAATAACTCATTAATGTGGAATTGTTTGATTGATTTTGATCAATAGCTTCATTTACTATAGTGATGTGATTTAGAAGATGAAGAAGAAGAAGAAGAAGAAAATTAATAGAGATGAAGAGTATATCAATGCTCTGATACCATATTGAGAGAAAATGGAAAGAATTCTGATCAATATTGTTGACACACTAAAAGTACAGCCCAAGATAAAAGGCCTAAGGAATGAAGCCCCAATTCGGAAGTCCAGGATAAGGGCCTAGACAAGACCATTGATGAATCTAATAGAGGCCCAAAAACAAAGAAACATCATCGCTCAAACTTATAAGACGCTCAGAATTTGAGCGAATTAAATGTCGTATGATCGTCCAGAGCGATGATCATGTCCTCGCCCAAACCTTCAAGTCGCCCAGAAATTGGACGAATCTAAGGCGTTATGGTCATCTAATTCAGCAGTTATAGAAGTGATTATTAGACAAATTGATCACACCCCACAATCCAAGGATTCCAGTAGTGGGCAATTAAAAGGCAAGAGTAATTGAAATGGTTATGAGATAACCGTTCCCCAACTAGTCGGCCATCATGAAGAAAGTGAGAAGTTATGGAGCAATTAAGCAGTTCCAAACAGTTCGTCACCCAGAAGTTACCAAGGAAATATAAAAAAGAAGTGAATGCATAGAAGAGAAGAGCCCGAATAAAAAACTTTCAACAGAGAATATATAATTTTAGTTTCTTAGTTTAACTTTAAAAAACTTCTTTCAGTACTCATGTGCTTGTACCCTTTCGAGGCATTCTATTTGTTTCCGATTGTAAGTTTTCTCCAATAAAACACCCATTTTTGGGACTTTGTCTCAAGAAGTCTGTAATAATGTTAGGGCGACGGTTATCCAGGCCTACGAGAATTATGAGGGGAACTCGACTCACACGCTTATTGAACATGTGGAGGAAGTCTTCGCTAAGTGCACTGCGGCAAGGGGTGTAGGACATGAGGTTACACCTCTTCAAGCTGTTAACAATCTTATCCACACACTACCACCTCAGTGGGGAGACATGGGCATTGTGATTAAAGACGAAATGCTGGAAGGAAACCCCTCGGAGCACCTAGAAAGGACTGAGTTCGAACGGTACTGTGAAACCTTCCTAGATAGGTGGATTGATACTCTCGAACCTGAACTTGAACCGGAGGAGGACCCAGAGGAAGACCCAGAGGAGAAGGAGTATTATGAATCTAATTCGGAACCAGGGGACGAGCCGGAGTATGTACTAGGACCAGAAGCAGAGCCAGTGTTTGAGCTAGACCCTAAACTAAAAGTTGACCAAGAATCTGAACCCGAATCATGTATATCATCGGATGATGAAGCCCCTCTGTCTAAGCTACGTAGGATTCAAGATGTTTGGACTAGTGAAGATGAAGACTAGCAACCTAGAGAGGGTTTAGTAAAATAAATGTTTTCATTTAAAATATATATATTTTTTCCAGTGCTTGGAATAATCTGTAGGTTTACGTCGCCTACAATTTAAACGTTCCTCATGCATTCTTGGATTCGAAGTTTTATGAAATTGAGTTTTTCAAATACATTGAAATGTTGACTATTTCTAAAATAAAATTTATTTGGGTGGATTTAAAGGAAATG
>CAIGRO010171968.1:0-12885 GCA_903798355.1 Fraxinus baroniana
TTGAACCCCTGCATAGGGCTTCAGGAGCTTCGGTAACGGGGTTTCTGAAGTACTTTTGAGCCTTCACAACTTCGATCGACTTTCCGCCAACTCGACAGTACACGTGGATTCTGCTGCATACCTGGCGTCCTACATGGAACGATGACGTAGAGCCTTTATTTTCGGAGGGAAACAATATATATGCTTAAATCAAGTTTCCCGTTAAGAAATGCACACTAGGGCCCATTTCGCAAGATTTTTAAAAATTCAAATGCTGCTTTTAAATGTATTTAGATAATTTTCTAGAAATTTTTTGGGTTGAAAAAGCTTTCATAGGAAGCAGTGCAAGATGGCTTATTCGAGAAGCTCTTCTATTGAAATGCAAGCACAAAAAACAGAAGCAAAGGCTAACCAAATAGGCTCTTAGTTGTTCTTAATGCTGCGTTAGTTCTTGATTAATTCGAGTTAGTTATTTAACTATCAATTTTCTAGATAATAATTTCAAAAAGAAAACGTTTTTTGTTGGTTCTTGGTCCTATTAAAGAGTTTATTTGTATTCTTTGAAGAATATTATACCAAGTTACCAACAAGTCTCTTTGTTCTTCTTGAAACAACCTACTATCATCAACTCAACTTCTCGTCAAATTGTAGCACTTTGTTGTTAATTATTGGGGATAATGGCCCTCTTTATGACAAGCTAGAATGTTTAAAATTTCAATTAAAATTTTGGGGGACTTCAGAAATCAAAGTTAATATTTTGAATGAAATACTATTTGAATGGACAAGGGAAAAATCTGGGCATTTGAAAAATCTAACCATTTGTCTGTCAAAGAAAGAGCCGACGACTTGTAGACAATGGTTTACCTTGATTCACTACTATTAGGAGAAGAGAGCGGAGGGCCTCTAGTGGACACATGGAGCGTTGCCGTAGGCCCACACGGCCTTTGCCACCCTTTGACACTTATCGCCTCTTATGTGAATTGGGTTGCAACTTGCAGTAGTTTAATTATATGGTACAATGTATTCTTGAATTATTTTCCTTTTCTTGTTTCTTCTTATGATTTGTCCTAATGACGAATCCAAAATCTCGAGTGAGGTAGGCCAATCGTTAGTCATTGATATAATCGCTATTCTGCCCGGCGTCAAGTGGACACATGGAGCGTTGCCGTAGGCCCACACGGCCTTTGCCACCCTTTTGACACTTATGGCCTCTTATGTGAAATTGGGTTGCAACTTGCAATAGTTTAATTATATGGTACAATGTATTCTTGAATTATTTTCCTTTTCTTGTTTCTTCTTATGATTTGTCCTAATGACGAATCCAAAATCTCGAGTGAGGTAGGCCAATCGTTAGTCATTGATTGTCATCAACCACAATAGCAAGATTTAAATAATATTAAAAAAATTCTTTTGAATCTGCCTTTGATTTAGAATTATTCGAAGAAAATAAAAATAGATCATAGTTGTAAATATACATTAAAAAAGGACAAGTATATTAGAGAATAAGTATATGGAAAAGACTGATATCTGCAATCGCCAAAATAATAAGTTAAGTCTAGTTGATATATTTGTAATAAATTGAGGGTCTCAATGGTAATTTTTCTTATTATAACATCCCCCTTTTTCTCTCTTCCACTATTCTTGAACCTTGCTACCTTTGTACAAATATCATTTTTGATTCTTGAACACTCCTGGTTATATGTTTATTTTGAAGACATGCTATTTTAAAGGAGAATGCGCAAGTTTCTGTTTTCTTCTTTATAGTGAACTCCTACAAATTTTTCTAGTCATTTTTCCTGAATTTTGACTTCTCCACACTAGAGTTGGATATGTAAAATATTCGCATAGGTTATAATCCTTTCCCCTCCCAATTTTCCAGAGTTTAGCAAACTATGTCTATTCTACTTTTGTTTGGCTTTTTACTTCAGAGCTCATCATCACGCATAGCCAGTGGCTTGTTTTAAGCTGTCAACAAACAATGAGAAGGAATAACTATGTACAACTGCTAAAAGTGTCAAACATAACCAGACATATTCTGCAAATTAAAGTTGATAATTGGGATAATTTTTCTCATTATAAATTGTGGATCTCAATGGTTACCCTACTTTTTCTTTAAAAAAAAAACAGGGCAAGCAATAATTATCGACGGAGTCCACGTGAGCGACCGCTGGTGCTAGTCGGGTGTTGGCTCCCCCGATGATTTATGCCACCAATGACAATTAAGAGTAGTTGAGATTATAACCTCATACGCTAAACATTTACTATGAACCAGTGAGGAATAGATGAGATTTATGTTATCTTCAATTACTAGTATCTCTCAAGAGCTTGATTTTTATGTACTCGTGGCAGGAGTTTAATGAGTAATTGACCCTTAGCTACTATAGGTATAAATGAAATATAAAGACTAGTTTCAATGGAAGTGTTAAAATGAACAAGGTCTAGTTTGACAAGGTTTCTATTTTCGATTCTATTTTTCGTAAAAAGAGTTCTTGAGGAACTCACTATAAGTCAACTTTCTCCGAAAGTTTTTCTAACTATACAAAATGCTTCGAAAAACTATTCAAATAGGTCTAAAAGTAACTACATTGTCTCAAATTTTGAATTTTTAAAAGCTTGCCAAGCATGCACAAATTAAGAGATGCTCGGATCGCGTACTACATGAAAAAGACGTTGTTAAGAGATGAATCTCTCATGGATCAAATATTAAAATAAGAACTAATATATAAGTGTATGTGTTACTACTCTTAATAAATGTGACCTTCCACGCAAGATATCACAGTTTAATAAGTTCAAATAGCCAATTCGGTCCGCATAAAGCTCAAATGGGTATTCAGATTTCAAAATTAATATACTCAAATGGACCACCATTTCGCATAGATATTTTAATGAATAATTTCATATATAATAATAGTAATAATAATAACAATAATAACTACCGTATAAGAGTTTGTTTTACTACTCTCAACAAATGTTGATATTTCTAAATTGAACCTCAGGTATTAATAGACAAGCTTAGCACCACGGCCCACTTATGCTTGTGCGTGTGTGTGTGGACTTTTTCATTTTTTAATAATTTGAATTGACAGTGAATTTCATAGGGTTATTAAGATGGTGTTTTGTGTAGATTAAAATCAGATTTTAATTAAATTGTGATACAAATTTTTGAAATGTATGGTTGAAAAGATGTGAGATCCATGAAAGATGTGGTTGATATTGATTGTTTAATTTTGATTTAAATTAAAATCAGATTAAAACCTAATCCAAACAGACCCTAACACAGCACATTTCTATATTTGGAGTACATTGTGCTAAACGTGCATACATTTCTTCTTCTTCTTCTTTTTTTTTTTCACATTTCATTGCGAAAATAATAATTTTCATCTAATTTCTCAATTAACAAATTTGTAAGATGATGAATATACCATATTATTTAAATAAAAAAAATAAAGAAATAATTGTAATCGTATTTTCATTTTTTATTTAAATGTACGAATCCCAAATAAATAAATAAATAAATAAATTATATATATTATTTATCATTTATCATTTTTTTGTTCCTTTCTCCATCTCCCTCCTCCACCACCACCAAAAACATTTTTTAAAATAGTAAAATTAATTTCGATTTCTCATTCTAGTAATTTGTATTCCAGTTTTTGCTTTTATATTACAATTAGGTCTATTTTGTTACTGTATTTTTCAAGATTTGTTTATTCTTCTTCTTAATTACCCGTACTAACAAAAACCACCAAGAACGCTCAATTCAACACTCATTACATAGATAGAGGAATTTCAAGAATCTGATAAGAACTACTGGGATTTGAGTAGTATAACCCGTCGGAGAAGAAATTTGGCAGTTTGTGGGTTACCAGCAACACTTTTCCCACTGTAAGTATCACCTCATTTTCTTTTTCCACGTCTGTATATGATTTTTTCTCTGTATTTTGTTATCAGGTCAAGAAGCTAGGAAAATGATTAGGGCTTTGTGTTTGTGCTTAATGTTTGATAATTGTGAATTTGTGAGAGCGATAATATTTGGCTTCTTGCTCTAATTTTTTAGGTTTTAGGGCAAGAAGGTGATGGAATTTCTTGGTCTTTTATCACAGTGGTGGTGATAGGTGTGGTGGTTGTCGGTGTGGGGGCCGTGGGAGGGAAAAGAAAGGGATTTTTTTTTTTTCTAATTTGTTAATAATATATTTTGGTGGTGGGTGGGATTCATCAAATCTCCTCCATCTCCGTCGCATCTATTCGTATGCACGTCTTTGTATGTGTATGTGTATTTTTTAAAGTAAAAATTTAGTAATTGTTGAATAAAAAAAAGTAATAATAAAATTGAAATTTGAAAACTAAAATTTTCTAGGGTGGATTCGGGCCTAGCTAAGGGCAGGCCAGTCTTGGATAACTTGGATGGGCGTACCCATTTGATATCTCTTTTGTACATTTTCTATTGTAATACTTCAAATGCTCAAGGAATACAATATATCATATAACTGTTAAAAATACTCCGTGTTAATAATATGAACTACTTTCAAAACAATATAGCGAATCAATCCAAAGAGAAGAGAAGAAGAAGAAAGAGAGAAAAACCAACAATCAATTGAGCCACCAAAATATTAGGTTTCTAATAAATATAAATGTTTATATACAACAAGAAGAGTAAACAAAAAGGAAATCTAAAAAAGAAGGAAACTAATAATATTATGCTATAACGATATATAAGGCTAACATCCCCCTCAAACTCACGATGTTACAGCGAGAGTTTGTCAAGCAAGAAGCGAAAATGATAAATTGGATGAGACTTCGTGAAGAAGTTAACAAGTTGCAACGGTAAAGAAACAAAAGGTAGTGAAATGGTTCCAGTTTTTAGATGATGATGAATCAGATGACATTCAATCTCAATATGCTTCGTACGCTCATGGAACGCAGAGTTATGAGAGATTAGATTTTATTATCACAATACATAAGGGTTGGAGAGGATGAAGGAACACCCATGTATACAAGTAACCAACGCAACCACACAATCTCAGTGGTGGTGGATGCCATAGCACGATACTCTGCTTTAGTAGAGGAACGAGAAACAACGGTCTATTTCTTACTCTTCCAAAAGATAAGGAAATCACCTAAAAATATACAAAAACTAGTAGTAGACTTGCGATCGGTGGAGTTACTAGCCCAATCAACATCAAAGTAGGTACGGAGCACTAAAGAGGAGGTCGATGGAAATAAAAGATTCCGAAAGGAAATACCATGAAGATAGCACAAAATACGAACAATAACGGCCAAATGAACTGGAGTAGGAGCTAAAACAAACTGACTAACAATGTGAACATCATAAGTAATATTGGGATGTGTGATCGTGAGATAAATCAGACATCTAGCAATGGTACGATATAAAGAAGGATCAATCAAGGTACATCGTCGAGGGTGAATATCGAGCATTGGACACAAGAGGAGTACCAACAGTTTTAATATCAGTAAGATGAGCACCCTCAATAACATCTATAGTATACTTGAACTGAGAGAGGGGAGATAACCTCTAGGAGAAGAAGCAACTTCAATCCCCAAAAAATAAGATAATGCAACTAAGTCCATTTAAGAAAAAAGAGCCAATTCTGATTTCAAGTCTATAATCCCATTAACATCATCAGCAGTAATAATCATATCATCAACATACGGCAAAAGTAGAATGCAACCAAGAATAAGGCAGAGTCAGATAACTTGATGTAAAACCAAGAGAGGCCACAATAGTGGAAAATTTCTCAAACCAGGCACGAGCTGCTCATTTGAGGCTATAAATTGCCTTTTTAAACTTGAAAACATATTCACGAGTGTGAGAAAGACTAGGAGGAAGAACCATATAATCCTCATCTTGAAGATTTCCATTTAAAAATGTATTTTTGACATCCAACTGAGAGAGACTTCACCGATGAACAGATGCAACTACAATAAGTAAACGAATTGTGGTCATCTTGGCAACATGAGCAAAAGTCTCTTCATAATCCAGACTATACTGCTGATTAAACCACTTTGCAACCAATCTAGCCTTATAATACTTAACTGAATCGTAATATTTGGTTTTAATCATATAAATCCAACAAGAACCAATAACAAGTTTACCTGAAGGTAATGCAACCAAGCCCCAAGTGTCTGTCTTATGTAGAGTAGAGAGTTCATCAACCATAGTCTGTTGCCAAAGAGGATCCAAAATAGCTTCTGTATAGAAAAGTAGTTTAGATAGTTTGTGAATGGAGGTTAAAAAAATAGCAAAATGACTCAGAATAAGCAAAATCATATAAGTGAGTGGACTTACGAAGACGTTGAGGATATCGAGGAAGGGATGGAGCATGAGCTATATCAACGATCTTGGCGGTGCTTGAGAGGGCATAGAAGGAAGAGTATTATGAGCCAGTACATTTGTACCTATAGTACATAGAGTATGAGAAAGTGGTCTGTCAATATCATCAGAGAGTGGATCAATAAGAATAAGGTTAGTTTTAGTCACGTCATGAGTATTATCAGAATTAGAAAAATGGAATGTACTGAAGGAAAACGACTTAACAAGACATATAATTTTTTTTGTTAATGGGATCAAAACAACAATAACCATTTTGTCTTTGCCCATAACCTAAAAAGCACGGATAAATAAGTATTTATTTACACCAAAATGTTGAGTTTTAATAAGTGCTCTAAAGGAACGATAAATAAAAGGAAAGTCAGAGCGTCATTTCGTAAGATAAACCTAACAATAACGATTATAATCATCAAGACACATATTGTCTGGGCTTCATTTTGTAACAATAGGAGTAGGTCATTCCACACATATAAGAATGAATAAGATCAAATGGTGTAGCAGAATGATAAATACTTCGAAGAAAATGTAAAGTAGAAAATTTAGCTAATTTGCAGACACTACAATCGAAAATGTCACAAGTTTGCAAATCTCCCAATTGACCCTTAGAAACTAAAAAAACTCAAATGACTAGCGGAAACATGTCCAAAGCGAAAATACCCAAATAAAATCTTGAAGAAGAAGAATTCAAAGAGAAAGATAACAAGTCAACACTAGAGGCTGCAACATATGGTGGTCTTAGATTGTTCAAAACATATAATCGTCCTTGTCTATGGCCTATCCCAATCAACTTTTGAGATCGAGGATCCTGGACATGACAAGCAGTAGAAGAAAATTGAGCTAAGTATCCCGAATCACACAATTGACCAATAAAAATAAGACTCAAAGTAAGAGTTGGAACACAATAAATGCCCGAAAGCGATAAAATATGTGTGTTAATAGAACCAACGCCTGTTACAGGCAATAGTGTGCCATCAGTAGTCATAACAGATATAGACGAGTTAGAAGGACTCAAGTTGTTAAAGAATTTTGAGTTAGATAACATGTGTTTAGAAGCACCCAAGTCAAAGATCCACGAGGAAGAAATACTCTGAGATGACAAACCTATATGAGTAGATGCTGACATAGCATGTGATCGTGTGGCAAAGAACTTCTGAAACTGCTCTGCTAAATCAGGCAACATGGATCTAAAAGAAGGTGGTGCTCCAAGTATAAACGAGTCACTAGGTGGCATGATGACAGTTATGTTAGCATTGGAACGATAGGATAGTTGTTGTGGTTGTGGCTATTGCTTCTTCAATAGCTTAGGACATTGAGATTTCCAATGTCCCTTTTCTTTGCAAAAGTTATATTCATGACTAGCAACTCGCACATTACCTTTGTTCTGATTCTGTGTGAATGGTCGAGAGGGTACAACCAATACTAAGGTACTTGATGGAGGAAGGAATATTTTTCTTGCAAGAAATCTCAAATGTGTTTCCTCAACTACAAGCTTACTAACCATCGAATCAATTGAGAGAAGTGGAGTACGATGTAAGATAAAGCCTCTTAAGTCCCTTAAAATCACTACGAAGTGCCATAAAAAATTGAAATATTTTCTACTCCTCTCTAAAAGTAATATATTACTTAAATGATTTAGTTATGTTGATTCTGTAAGAGCCAACTCAGTCTAAATTGAATTCATAACAATGTAAAACTCATATTCTTCTATTGTAAAGCCTGAATATCAATCTTCAACTGATACCGCTTTGCAAAGTTAGACTTAGTGTATAACTTCTGAGAGTGATCTCAAACTTCCTTTGAGATTTTAAACTTCGCCGATTGTGTATCAATAGATTGCTCAACATAATTATGAGTCCAAGTAAAAAAATTTGCATTGTTTGCCTATCAATTATCTAACCATGTTACATAATGTTCAGCAACGTTCTAGAGTTTCACAATAGTTCCACTAACATAACCCTACAATCTTTTACCATTTAGAAAATTTCTCATCACGGTACTCCAATATGAGTAATTTTATTATTTAATATGAATGATGCTACCAAAAATCTCACTTTACGGATTACGAACTTGACGACTAAGAATGAGAACAAATGTGATCTTTCGATACCTGAAACAAAGGCGTTGAGGTGTGTTCTTGTCGCCCCTCCGATGCTTAAGTCAGAGAGTGAATATGAAAAAGCTTGGGTGCTGAAATTGTATGTAAAAAACGTACCTTAATAATGAATTGGGGTGTGGTATTTATAGAGATAAGTAGCCCATTCCTGGTTGGACTTGGTTTGCTAAGTGTCATTATCCTAGGGAATTCTACTTGAGATAAGTATTGCACTGCAACTGTAGATCTAGTCATAGTTTGACTATAACACTAATCGATATAGACTCCTTTTAGACATAAGAATCTTAACTTAAGGTATTTGAATAGACTTTAGAATTCCTAGAAAGTAAAATCAGTCCATGTCTAAGGGAACTTTTGAGCTAAGGAAAAGGCCGACGACACAACAGTCTTTAGGGTCGTACATCCTTGAGCATGCTCGATGACCATATGGAGACCCCGAGGAGTAAACACGTGTTCCACAAAAATGAATGATGCTCGGGTTTATTATCCCCCAGCATAAAGATAACTATATCACTGGCCCCCATGTAACCATACTTGAGATTCGAGGATGGGTGTAGGGTCATTAGAATCCTTGGCGTCAGATAACTGAACACCTTCTTTGTATCCTCGAGGGCTTACGTGATAATGAAGTAAGCCCTAGATGAAGACAGACGGTAAAAACACGTGCCTTGGATGGACGACAAGTAGCCTAATCTAACGGTTGAGTAGGTGACCCTTGGCCTTCCTTTTGGAAGGCTATAAATACTTCATTTTCCCATCATTTTTCACCCTTTGACTTTCAGTAACATCCTAGCCCTCTTCGAGATCAAGTTTTAATGTAAGAGCTCGAGAACATAAGTTGCTTCTTTAGAAAAATTTTAACTTAAGATAGAATGTCACGTAGTGATAGTGATAGGTCGTCCTCGGGGTCAGAAACAACACCTGAGGACTTAGGAGGCTTGATAATTCCTGTGGCCATACCTATAAATGTCTAGCCTTGAGCTTAAGAAACATCGTTCCCTTTTACATACCTTGACCAACCCTGTAAATTTAAGCAGCACCTAGCAGTATCGACTACTCGAGAGTATGGGATAATGACGAGCTGTGATATTAGGTTGTCTGAGCACGAGGATAGGATGACTTTAGCTCGAGAATGGGAGTTTGTAATTTTTATAGACTCTCTGAATGAGGAATTTAGGTGGCCCCTGCATCCATTCTTCGTGGCATTACTGGTTGTGTATAAGATGTCCCCAGGCCAACTAGTGCCAAACGGGTAGAGGATGCTAAACTATTTTTTCATAGCATGCAGGTATCTAGGCATTACGCCCTACATCGACCTCTGTAGGATGGTCTTCAATTTAGAACAACTTCTTTAGTATACTTGTTTTGCCTATCTTTCATCTCGATGGAGATTTAGGATCCCGAAGATGCCTAGTTTGTTAAAGGGGTTGAAACAAAAGTGGTTTTATATCTTATCTTGGGATCCCGATCTTCCCTTTAGTCATCAGTGGGGTTTCCAGATACGTCGAGGTTTTGTGAAGGTCAGGCTTATTTTGAGTCTTTAGAGAGGGATACTTAAATGTTAGAAAATCTCAAGCCTCTTGTTTATGACATAGACAACATCATCAGGGATGACTTCCTTGATATGGTAGATATGAAAGGCGTTGAGGGTTTGACATGTACTTTGACTTTGTTAATTTAAACACTTATGACATTGTGCTCGTGCTAATGTCTTGTGAATTATACAGGAATAACATTCAACTCCTCTGCACTTCGTCAGGCTGTAGGGAAAAAGAGCAAGGCCCCACAAGCCCGGGCCACAGGCCAAAAGGAATGGAAGAAAAGACCATGGGGTGTGGGGGTGTGAGCATCCCAAGAGTGGTCCTGGCAAATCGTCAAGGACGAAAGTCACATCGCCGGGCACGGGGAGGTCGGTACCTCCTTGATCAACCCCCAAGGGACCTCACAGCCTCGAGCTATCCCAAAAATTATGGATCTTGAGGACGAGGCCATTCCTTAATCGTCTGTTTATCCTAAGGATTATGCCACTTAGTGCCGAGGATTATCTGCAAGTATCGAGGAAACTTGGCGCTTGACGAGGGTATAAAGATGCTCGAGAATTTACTAACAGAGGTGAGCTCGAGCCTCTTTTGTTCATTATCTTTTCATGTCTTTATCTCGACGTATGGGCTTACGTTCATCTTTCTTTTCAGATATTGAATGTTGCTCGGGGTCTTTCTTTAAATGGAGTGGACGAGCCCCTTAAGGTGGCCACCAGCCTTATAGAGGATGTTAAGGCTCGGGATAAGAATATTTCCAATCTAGAGGCTGAGTGTGTCCTTCTCATGAAGGAATGTGATGAAGCCAAGAACGAGCTTCATAAGGCCCGAGATGAGGTTGGGGTTGCAAGAGATGAAGCTGAGGAATTGAGGCTCGAGCTAAAAAAGATTTTGAAGCCAAGCTTAGAGAAGCTCGGAATGTTACAATAGAGGATTTTAAGTTGTTCGAGGACTTTAAGGGGCTGAAGGGTGAGTATGCCATGGGGTCATATTTTTACGCCTTGAAGGAGGCTCGAGCATTCATACGATCGAGGCCTGAAACTAAGCCCAAGGACTTAAAGAGCATCCCTAAAATCATTGAGGACCTCGAGGTTTCAGAGTTTGAGGACGCGACGGACGATCAGGATGTTGATATCCTGAGCTCGAAAAATGACCTTAGGGGCAGGGATTTGGATTAAAAAATTTTTAATTCAATGTATGTTGCCTGATCTAAGTCAAAAATACTTTTTGTTAATTTTTTTTGCCTATTTATATTAAATATTATGTGATTGCTCGATCATTTACTTTAGAGTCAATGCTATGTTAATTGCTCGGCCATTTATTTATTATATTTCTTGATTGAGTTCGATTATCAAAACTCGAAGATCTTTAAATAAAGAGGTCGAGCTATTTAAAATTAGGTTAATCACACAACAAACTCGACCAGTTTAGAACTACAAAGATCGAGTAGTTCTTTGGAATAATTTAAGGTACAAGTTATAAACTCGAGGATCTTCAAAGTTCGAGCGATTTAAAAAATTATAATGACCAAGGGATATGAAACTCGAGCTCTTAGGACATGAAGTTCGAGCAATCTATCAATCTTGAAACTCGACCGGTTACGAAGATTGAGTTGTTTTTTAAGAAAACTTTAAGGTACAAGTTATAAACTCGGGGATCTAAAGCTCAAGCAGTCTATCAGTCTTGATTTATTGATCAATATAAGGATTTGCTCGAGAATTATTAGCTCGAGCATTCATAAATTTGATTTATCAATCTAGGGATTTGCTCGAGAATTATAAGCTCAAGCATTCATAAATTCGATTTATCAACCTAGGGACTTGCTCGAGAATTATGAGCTCGAGCATTCATAAATTCAATTGGGATCTGCTCAAGAATTATGAGCTCGAGTTTTCACAAATTTGAATAATCAACATAGGGATTTCCTCGAGAGAGTGCTTCCGATGGGTAAGACTTTAAAGGTGCATGCTCATGACATGTCTTTAAGGTGCATGCTTGCGGCATGTCTGAATGTATCTGCTCGTGACAGGTCTTTGAAGCGCATGCTCGAGGCATATCTTGGAGTTGTCTGATCGTGACAGGTCTTTGAGTTGCCTGCTCGTGACAGGTCTTCGAGGTAATCACTTGGACAAGTTTTTTGTTGAGTTTTACCCAACTACTACTTTATATGAACCTTCATATGCTTTAGAACAAGTATAGACTTGTAGGCTGACAAATAGACTATCAAGAAAGAAAAACTGCGTAAGACATGCAAGCCTAAATAAAAGTAAAATTAACTAAACCAAATAGAAAAGATGGAGACTACTACTTGTAATAAATTTTGAGATTGTCAGCATTCCAAGGTCTTGGTAACGGTCTTCCAGCCATGTCTCTCAAATTGAATGCTCCTTCTCGGATTTGGTTAATGACCTCATAGGGCCTTTTCCATGCCGAGCCAAGTTTACCCTGGGCATGATCGACAACCTCAGCCCTTCTGAGCAATAGATCCCAAACACTAAATCTTCTGGATCTGACCTTGTTATTAAAATATCTTGTCATCATATTTTGATAAGAGGTGGCTCGTAGGGTAGCTTGCTGTTCGCTAAAATAATATACCATAAGTGCACGGATCGTGTTCAAGTAAAAGTGGATTTTTTGAGTTCGGGTTGTCGATCCCTCGAGAAATGTTATTTTTGATTACACAACTTAGCCAATTTAATTTTAACAATAAAAACAAACACACAATGAAATTTGGTTTAGGAAATTAATGAAAGTTAACTAAAAATCTACGAAATAAGAAAACATAAACACTTGAGATTTTCGAAGGAAAAACGTGGTTGTGATTCATGGTTTTGCTTAACTATCGCCTAATTAATTTCTCCACATGCCAATTAATAAATTACTTACTTATTTATGATGTTAGACCC
>CAIGRO010171975.1:0-13976 GCA_903798355.1 Fraxinus baroniana
TCCACTTATGCCTTCTCTTCTTTGCGCAAAAATCAGGTTTGAATCTTCACTTGATTAAATTCTTGCAAATCCCTTTTAATCCTCTCACAAAAAATGTAACGACCCGACTTTGTGAGTTGCCCAATTAGTATTAGGACTCAACTTAAGTTTCCCATATGATGGAGGTCTTGGGTTCGAATCCTAGGGATGCATCAGAAAGTCGTGAGGGGATAAGATTGGCATATGCTCTTCCAAAGTGGACAATACGTATGATATGATAACGACTGCGGCGCAAGGTCGGGTTGTTACAACCTTTCGCCGCAGTCGTTATCCTATCATACTACTGTCAGCTTTGGGAGAGCATATGCTCATCTTACCCCTCATAGCTTTCTGATGCATCCACAGGATTCGAACCCAAGATCTCCATCATATGGGAGACTTAAGTTGAATCCTAGTACCAATTGGGCAATTACAAAAAAAAATAAAAAATAAAAAATAAAAACTATGACTTCTTCACCTTTGATGATAATAATTGATGAATATTGGAGTATAATATGTACATGAGAGGTCTCTAAAATATATTCTACTGTTATCTATTTGTAGGAGTCAAAAATTGGTTGAAAATCACGTCCAAATTAGTTTCCAAAAGAGTTATAATCGAATAAGAAAAGTTGTCTTCGCACGCGGATTTTTTTGTCTTGCACAATAGTCAGTATTTTAGCCATAACATCCTCTTCCAATATTTGATTGATACAATTCAAAGTGCATTGGAAAGATAACTCAAATAGATAAAACTTTTATAGAAATATGATTTTTCCATTTCGGACTTTTACTGTACCAAAAATTGGTTTCAATCTTCAACTAGAAATCTGGAATGTAACTTGTGCGATTGGAAATTAATTTTTATCATATTCCATTCCTTTTTGAGTTCTTCCATCCAATTGTCTCCTAAAAATTTTCAAAGTATCTTCTTATATCACGCAGGTGACTATTTAATAATTACAATTTGGTCTTCAAACTTTGCATTTTGCCCATTTTTACCAATTTTCGCTTCTTTCTTTCGATTTCTTGTTCAACCATTGAGTTTTACCTATATAACATGAAAAACAACAATTTATGATATATTTTGTCAAAAAAACTATCAAATATCGATATTTTAGTACCCTAAATAAGATTACCATTACAAAGATTCTTACGTAGTAGACTTTAATCACATTCATTTTTATAGGTAATGTACTTGATCTCTCAGTAAACCTTCTGTAAGTGGTTTCATGATGTTCATTTTTGATTTCACATAATCTATGAAAATGATACGAATAGAGATTAGTTGTTTAATGGTATTGTGTCTACAACGTACATGTCTAGACTTACCATTATATATACTGCTTTGAGCTTTTCCCATGGCCAATTTTCATTTATTTATGCTTAGGTACTTTAAACTTAGTCAAATGCCCCCACACTTTCAAGTATGGTATGAAAGAGGATGACATTTCCATAGTTTATATGGAGTTTCTTCCATTTTCTTAGGGGGTATCTTGTTAAAATGCTACTTGTCGATAGAATAGTTTCCCTCCACAAGTTTTGAAGTAGACCCGAACTTATAAATATTGAGTTCATCTCTCTTTAAGAGTTCTATTTTTTCATTAAGCAACACCATTTGATTGAGGTGAGTAAGGTGCCGTTGTTTGATGAATGATTCCATGTTCAGAACAATATTCTTCAAACAGTGCCTTGTATTCACCACCTCTATCACTACGAATACTTTTTATTTGTTTGCCAAGTTGATTTTCAACTTCCGTCTTATAATGTTTAAATACATCTAAGACTTCATCTTTACTTTCTAGTAGAAAGACATAACAATATTTTGTACAATTATTAATGAAAGTTATAAAGTATTTCTTACTACATTTAGTTAAACAAATTTCAAGTCACATATATCGCTATGTATTAACTCTATAGGTGTTGTGTTTCTTTGAATTGAGTGAAAAGGTGTTTTGGACAACTTTGCTTCAACACATACTTCACACTTATGATTAAGACCTATTTGAAGCGTCGGAATTAAACTTTCATTCATAAGTTTGCGCATATATTTATAATTGATGTGTCATAATCGACTATACTACAAACAAGACAACTCAAGAATATAAGTAGAATTGATAGCTTTATTCATAATGTTTTGCTTTGGTACGATTGTAAGAACTTCATTTTGAACATTCCATTACATAAGTATCCTCTACCAACATACATCTCATTCTTAGTAAGTACAGATTTATCGGATACGAATACAAGTTTAAAGTCATTTTTGCTAAGTAGAGACCTGGATACAAGATTCTTGCTAATGTCCGGTACATATGAGACATTGTTGAAGATGAGTTCTTTAACCGATGCCATCTTCAAAGTAACTTTTCCTCATCCTTCAACTTTAGAACTTACAAAATTTTCCATAAAAAGTTATTCTCCAATTAACTCTTTGTATTTAGAGAACATAGTCTTGTCTGCACAAATGTGACTGGTAGCACCAGTATCAACCCACTATTCTATTGAGTTTCCAACATTGTTACATTCAGAAACAACCGCTGAAAAATTCATTTCTTGTATCCCTTCAGAAAAGGTGTCTTTTAACAACATTTGCTTGTGCATTCTTCTTAGACTTTTGACATTCATTAGAGTGATGTCCAGCTTTTTCACAATTGTAATAGTTGCCTTTAAACTTTTTGGCATTATTGGAGTTGTGTCTCTTTGGTACAACAATGGAGATCTTACATTTCTTGTTGACAACCTCCGAACCAGTTTAAACAAAATTTGCTCCATATTGAACAATGGATTTCCTTTTAGTGTTTCTATTGTCTTTCTTGATCCGTAAACAAACTATTAATTCCTCCAAATTCATCTTCTTGCTTTTGTGTTTGAGATAGTTGTTGAAATCTCTCCACATAATGGCGAAGTTTGTCAATGATGGCTTCAACTTGGAAGCACTCACTTAATTCCATCTTTTTAGCATGTATGTCATGTAGTAGAACTTGAAGTTCTTGTACTTGACTTATCACGATTTTGGACTCTACCATTTTGTAGTCCAAAAATTTGTCAACAATTAACTTCTTTGTTCCGGCATCCTCGATCTTGTACTTCTTTTCCAACGAATCAAATAGATCCTTGGCCGAGTACATTGAACTAAACACTCCATAAAGAGTATTGTCCAATCCATTTAGAATATAATTTTTGCAAAGGAAATCTTAATGCTTCCATGCATCTAACGCAATAATCGACTCACGATCATTTTCTCCGTGTACAATAGGAGCCCTTTCTTTTAAGAACTTTGCCAAATTCAAAGTAGTATGATAAAATAACATCTTTTGTTACCATATTTTAAAATCCCCAATTCCAAAATTTTTCGATTTTTCCCATATAACCACTTGGTTCATACCATTTTGACTTGAAATAATATCAACATGATTCATTTTTGTTATAAATAGAAGCTCAACGTATGGAAAAATAGAAACAAATGAATAGCACACAAATTCTTATTCCAAAGATGAAGAAATGATATAACAACCAAAAACGAATATCGTCTTAACTTTGTTGGGGTGGTAGTATATGTAAATGGTTGTTCGAGACAAGAAAATATTCAAATTTAATTCAAAGGAGCGTAATTAAACTCTAAAGAAAGAAAGTAAGAAGAAGAAACAAAAGGAAAAATGAAATCCAAGAGTGAAATATTGTACCCCAAACTCAACAACCTTTGCTAAAGGTCGTAGCATTTGCTATTGCTAGCCCATCGCTAACTTCTCGTCCGAGCGATAGTGATACATTTTCATCAAAGCTTCTCTTACTAACTTGTCGCTAGATTGTTGCTAGAGCTACAGTCTTGAGCGATAGGAAAGCATGGAGTTAGCCATTTTTTGAGCCCACATTTTCCCTTTTCTATCTAACTTTGGACCGAAATTTTTCATTCATCCAGAATTGATTTTGAGATTCCAAATATACCACAATGATCTACTCAACGAGTAGAACAAGTTAGTCTATTTAAATTCAAAATTTGACTATCGGATCAAGTCTGAATAATTGGTCGAAGTTGACACGAAAGTCACTTTTTCATACTTAATTTCATTCTCCAAACCAAATTCTAACACAAAGGATGTATCAGTTAATGGCAAATCTTTAAACAACCTTTCAAAATCATTCTTCAACTATCAAGAATCTGGAGATATTTCTAAAAGACCTTAAGGTGACCTACTTAGCAACCCTAGGAGTTAATCTCAAATAAGAGATAAAGAGTATTTAAAAGTAACAACATCAAACCCTTCAATCAATGTTATTTGGCACCATCTCAATGATCTTAAAAACATAACACTAAAGTCGCACTTTGCAAATATGAGACAATTAAATGGATCCTAGAGGCATATGTAAACACATGCCTTGAAGGTGGTTTCTTCATTGTTTGTTAGAGATTTTACGAGGTTCTTCAAGAATCGACTATATCCTTCTTTTCTACTCAGTTTTTTTGTGGTTTTAAAGACTTTCACAGTGCTACTTGGAGATGTCCCACCTATATGTAACATAGCAGATAATATCCCATTACTGTAAAGATCATACACCCCAAGCTTGCTCTCCTTGAAAAATAGTAAGCCCCCAATGTAGACTATATTCTGACTTTCATTACCATGTACCTTCAATGTGTTGTCTAGAATTCTTTTTCACTACATTTGTTGGGTTTTGATACCCAATTTATTTAGATGATGATGATAAAATACCTGGCTTAATTATATCGACACCACAATTTATTGGCTCGACTCGAGAAAAAATAGGGACAACTGGAAACAACTATTAACTTGTGTTGTTCATATTTCATGCAATAGTTGGACGGCCCTTTATGAGTCAGCCCATTTTCCTTTGGTTTGTCGGCCTATCTCTTGTATAGCATAGGTTGTTTCGTTTTGTGAAAGTGATCGTGTGTTGCAATTGTGTTTGAAAGAGAGGATAGCCGTCATGTCTCTCTTAACCGTAAATTTCCTTGCCATATTCGTCTATACCCTTGTTGTTAATTGCATCCACAATTATCATTGATCCTTTGTAGGTTAATTCATAAGATGGCTGTTGGAAATTGGTTTTGAAAGATGAAATTTGGTTAAGTGATAAAAACAAAAACTTGGAATCTCAAAACCAATTCCGGATAAATGAGAAATTGAGGTCCAAAGTTGGGAAGAAAATAGAAGAAGCTATCTGAAAAATTGACTAAGGTTGTTGCTAGTTTATGGCTGGACAGTCGTTCGAGCGACAGGCCAGCTCGCTCGAGCGATAGGCTAGCGATAAGCTAGCGAAAAAGTCTCTATTTTTATCACTCGAGTGAGGCGATGACGACAAGCTAGTGATAAGTGAATGGTGCTACTTTTGGTAAGATTTGTTGAGCCTGGGGCGCGACATTTCATTCACAACCCTTCATCCTCTATATATAGGAACCTAGGGACATCTCAATCTTCACGCCAATGATATGCAATTATATAGCATTCCTTTTCTCTCCTTTCTCAACCAAGTTCTTACATTCTTGTTGCATAAATTTTGATTTTATTCACTTTGCATTTCGAAGTTCGTAAACCAAGTTCTGGTTCGCCTTTCTTGTATGTTGTAGTGCTACTCACATAAGAAGATACTTGTTTTATCTTGGGAGTTGATTGCCATTAACCGTAGGCACCATTGCGGGGGCAAATTCGACTTAAGGACAAAGTGTTCAACACTTGCTTCGACTTTGATATTGTTGCTGCTATATTGCACATTTTGAGGATTTAATTGGAGCCCATTTCCTACCATTACTCTGTCGAGATTTCTACAGAATTTTAAAGGTATTTCCTGGCATTGTTTGTCACTCCATACACGATATTTTCCAACAATTTTAAGTCGAATTTTGTTTTTTGGAGTGACTTTGATCTTCGGTTAAATCATACGTTAGTTTAACTTCTTTTACTCTTCTTTGATTGTTGATCTTCTATTTGTGTAAACAGAAATCTTCGATTTTCGATACCGATACTACTTTGAATGAAACTTCGAATATGGGAACTTCAAAAGGAAGTGTTCCTAATGTGTCATTCCTTCGACTGTGAATGCCTCTACCAATTCTATTCCACATGGAGAGAAATCGAAGAAATTCAATGGGGCTAATTTTAAAAGATGGCAGCATAAAATGTTATTTTATCTCACGACCCTTAACTTGGCGAAATTCTTGAATGAAGATGCTCCCGCCATACAAGAAGGGAAAAATAATGGGGCATCATTGATTACTCTAGATGCATGGAAACATTCATATTTTCTATGTAAGAATTGCATTCTGAATGGATTGGACAACTCGTTGTACAACATTTATAGTTCTAAGAAATTTGCAAAGGAACTATGGGAGTCATTGGAAAAGAAATACAAAACTGAAAATGCCGAAGCTAAAAAAGTACATTGTGGGAAAGTTTTTGGACTACAAAATGGTAGATTCTAAGACCGTCATCAGTTGAGTGCAAGAGTTGCAGGTTATCCTACATGATATTCATGCGGAGAATATGTCTCAAAGTAAATCATTTCAAGTGGCTGCAATCAATGAGAACCCCCGCCTATGTGAGGGGATTTCAAGAACTATCTCAAACACAAGCGCAAAGAGATGAACATTGAAGAACTTGTGGCCCGATTGAGAATTGAAGAAGACAACCGTAGTTCAAACAAGCGTGTTGGAAACAACATACCACAAGAAAAAGTCATTGTGGTGGAATCCAACAATAGAAGCAAAAAGAGGAAGCATTCTGTTGAGCCCTCAAGAAATACAAAGAAGTTCAAGGGCAATTACTATAATTGTGGAAAGGCTGGACATCGTTCTGCCGTTTGTCGTAAACTGAAGAAGCAAGCCCAAGCGAATATCACTGAATTCGATGCCATATCAAATGGTATATCAGACGTGAATTTGTCGACGGTTGTATCTGAATGCAACAACGTTGGGAATCCTATGGAATGATGTGTGATACAGGTGTTCACTTCCTATACTCCAATTGAGGGAGAAAAGCTATTCATGGGGAACTCCTCAACTTCAAAGGTTGAAGAACAAGGCATAGTGATATTGAAGATGACATCGAGAAATGAAGTTAGCCTCAACAATGTTCTTCATGTGTCAGATATTCGCAATAACTTAGTTTCGGGTTCTTTGTTAAGCAAGAATGACTTTAAATTAGTCTTTGTATCGGATAAGTTTATACTTACCAAGAATGACATGTATATAGGCAAAGGCTATGTAAAAGATGGACTATTCAAAATGAGTTTCCTTACTATTGTACCGAATAACTCAATGAATAAAATGTCTTCTTGAATCATCTAATTTATGGCATCATAGATTAGGACATGTAAACTTCAATTCAATATGGAAATTGATGAATGGGAATTTACTTACAAGTATGTATTTCAATAATGAAAAATGAGAAATATGTGTAGAGATAAAATTGGCCAAAACACCATTTCATTCGGTTGAACGAACCACAACACTTGGAACTTATTCACACGGATATTTGTGACTTAAAGTTCATACAAACGAAAGGTGGTAAAAAGAACTTCATCACGTTCATAGACGATTGTACAAGATATTGTTATATATACTTGTTGAGAAGTAAAGATGAAGCATTGGAAGTGTTTAAACACTATAAAACTGAAGTTGAAAATCAACTTGAAAAACGAATAAAAATGATTCGTAGTGATAGAGGTGGAGAGTATGTTTCACCATTTGAAGAGTTTNTTGTTGAGAAGTAAAGATGAAGCATTGGAAATGTTTAAACACTATAAAACTGAAGTTGAAAATCAACTTGAAAAACGAATAAAAATGATTCGTAGTGATAGAGGTGGAGAGTATGTTTCACCATTTGAAGAGTTTTGTACAGAACAAGGAATTGTTCACCAAACTACTACTCCATATTCACCTTAATATAATGGCGTTGGGGAACGAAAGAATCGAACCCTTAAGGAAGCGATGAATACCATGTTGATTAGTTTAGACTTACCTCAAACTTGTGGGGAGAAGCTATTCTTTCAGCTAATCATATCCTAAATAAAATACCACATAAGGATAAGGTCGAATCTCCTTATGAGTTATGGAAATGTAGGAAACCTTCCTACAAATAACTTAAAGTGTGGAGGTCTTTAGCGAATATACACATACCTAAGCCTAAACAAATAAGGATTGGACCGAAGACAATTGATTGTATCTCTATCGAATATGCTATTAATAGTTGTGCATATCGATTTTTGGTTCATAAATTCGAGTAACTTGATGTACATAAAGGTATAATCATTGAATCAAGGAAAGCTATTTTCTTTGAAGATATATTTTCATGGAGGGAAAAGGAAGCAAGTTCACACAAACAAACTTATGATGAAAAAGATGATGAAAATCTTCAATCAAATGAAGAGCCAAGGCGTAGTAAGAGACAACGAATTCATAAGACGTTTGGTCTAGAATTCGTAACTCATTTGTTAGAAAATGATCATAGGACATTTGATAAAGCAATGTACTTACCCGAAGCACCCCTATGGAAAGAAGCGATAAATAGTGAAATTGAATCTATCATGAACAACCACACTTGGGAGTTGGTTGATCTTCCTTCGGGAAACAAAGCTTTATGTTGCAAATAGATCTTCAAAAAGAAATTGAAGTCGGATGGATTAATCGATAAATACAAGGCTAAACTAGTAGCCAGGGGCTATAGATAAAAAGAAGGTCTAGATTTCTTCAATACCTTTTCACCTGTGATAAGGATCACGTCTATACATGTCATGATTACAATCGCAGCATTGCATAAATTAGGAATATATCAAATGGATGTGAAGACTGCATTTTTAAACGGTGAATTAGAAGAAAAAATATTTATGGAACAACCGTAAGGGTTTGTTGCCCCGTGAAATGAGAATAAGGCGTGTAAGCTCGTAAAGTCGCTTTATGGATTAAAGCAGGCATCGAAGCAATGGCACGAGAAGTTTGATAGAACTATGATGTCAAATGGTTTCAAGATCAACGAATGTAACAAATGTTTCTACGTTAAAACCACACCTAACGAATATGTGATCGTTTGCCTATATGTTGATGATATGCTAATAATAGGAAATAACTTGAATGTTATTTCCTCGACGAAGGAAATGTTTACGAAATATTTTGACATGAAAGATATGAGAGTTGTAGACGTTATATTAGGGATTAAAATCTCTAAGACGCACAATGGATTGTCATTGCCTCAATCACATTATATTTAGACTATACTTAAGAAGTTTAAGGCATATGATGATAATCCTATTAAGACACCAGTTGATTTAGGAGTACATCTAGCCAAGAATACAGGTGAGCCCACTGGAATATGCACGCATTATAGGCAGTTTGATGTATGTCACTAGCTGCACGTGTCCGAATATAGCATACATAGTCAACAAATTGAGTAGAAATTCACAAGTAATCCAAACACTGTACATTGGAAGGCATTGAATCGAGTTTTTAGATACCTAAGACATATGGTCAACTATGGATTACACTACTCAAGATATCCTGTGGTATTAGAAGGATATACCGATGCAAATCGGATATCTGACACGAAGGATTCAAATTTACCAATGGTTATGTGTTTACCATTGGAGGCGGAGATGTGTCCCGTAAATCATCTAAGCAAACGTGTATAGCTCGATCCACAATGGAGTTCGAGTTTATTGCTTTAGATAAAGCCAGAAAAGAAGCAGAATGGCTTTGTAATTTCCATGAAGAAATTTCATGTTGGAGGAAATTGGTACCAGCAGTTAACATACATTGCGATAATCAATCGGCAATTGCAAGGGCATAGAGTAACACGTGTAATGGTAAATCTTAACACATACATTGGAGGTACAATACTATTAAACAGTTGATATCGAATGGTATAATCTATATTCAATATGTTAGGTCAAAAGAGAATTTGGCAGATCCTTTTGATGAAATGACATACTAGAGATCAAGTATACTATCTCTTGAAGGGAATAGGCCTAAAGCCTATCAAATAAGAATCACTATGGCGGAAACCCCGCCTTGTAGATTGGAGATCCCAAGATCTTAGTTTAATGTGACAACTAAGTCATAAACGATTCGGGGTAAAGCACATATTTTCCTAAAATGTAAAAGTGCTATGGTAAGTATGATAAGGATAAGTGAAAAACTTTTAATGATTCCTATACCTTGAAGAAGAAATGAAGGAGATCCCCGAAATGATTAGATGAGTTATGATATTGGTACAGTTGCCTGAATTTACACGAATGACTGAATGGTTCAAGACATCATGTTCACCAACTAGCCTAATAAATTTGATTGTATTCAACTAAGGAAGGTTCAAAGCCACAAGCCACCTATCCTGATGCTATGACTTGTCGCATGAACTCCGTCGTTAGAGTCTGCATTCATTTACATTTGTTGTGCATATCACATAATTTCCATTCATGTGGGGGATTGTTGGAAATTTGTTTTGAAAGATTGTATATGGTTAAGTGATAAAAACCAAAAGTTGGAAATATGACTTTCGTGTCGACTTCGGTCAAATATTTGGACTTCATTCGATGGTGAAATTAAAAAAGTAAATAGACCAACTTGTTCTACTCGTCGAGTAGATCGTCTGGTATATTCGAAATCTCAAAACTAATTCCAAATGAATGAGAGATCGAGGTCCAAAGTTGGAAAGAAAATAGAGTAAGCTATCTAAAAAATTAACTAAGGTTGTTGCTAGCTTATGGCAGGACTGTCGTTCGAGCGACAGGCTAGCTATAAGCTAGCGAAAGCTCTTTATTTTTATCGCTCAAGCGAGGTCATGGCGATATGCTAGCAACAAGTGAATGATGTGGCTTTTGGCAAGAGTTGTTAAGCCTGTGGCGCGACATTTCATTCACAATCCTCATCCTCTATATATAGGACCCTAGGGATGTCCCAATCTTCACACCAATGATATGAAATCATATAGCATTCATTTTCTCTCCTTTCTCGACCAAATTCTTGCATTCTTATTGCATAAGTTCTAGTTTTCTTCACTTTGCATTCCAAAGTTTGTAAACCAAGTTCTAGTTCACCGTTTCTTGTGTGTTGTGGTGCTACTCATACAAGAAGATAGTCATTATATCTTGAAAGTTGATTACCATAAATCATAGGCACCGTTACAGGGGCAAATTCGACTTTAAGAACAAAGTGTTCAACACTTGCCTCGACTTTGATATTGCTACTGCTATTCTGCACATTTTGAGGATTTAATTGAAGTCCATTTCCTACCTTTACTCTGTCGAAACTTCTACAGAATTTTAAAGGTATTTCTCGACATTTTTTGTCACTCCATACACAATATTTTCCAACAATGGCAACCCTAGTGAAGTTTCGTTTGTGGTGTTTGATTTGATTTGGTATTGAAACTAAGCCCCATTTGTATACAAATCCAAGTTCTTGATGTAATTTCCACGATAAAATGTATTGGAGCAATAGGTTGTGCAAAATTTGTGTTTAAACTATGCAAAACCGGTTGGAAAAAAGCAAAATCGAAGCTATATATAAATCAGGAAAAATTGTTAAAGTTCAATCCATGTAAACCTACAAATCTAAGTTTCAGACAATCTAGAGAGGTAGTGGCGCAACACGGCCACCAACATGTGAGGTGTGTGATCCCACGCACAATGACTTCCACTAGTGCGTTGCAGTGCATGGTATATCTTATCAAGAAATGCGCTAAAGATAGTTTGCTCTTGGAAGCTCTATGAACCCTGTGGTGATCTTCGTTTCCTGATTTGGGCAATATTTTAGTTTTGGACCATTTTGTTCTTAGTTGTTCGGATCTCAAGCTTTGGTGTTCATGTTTTTATAGTTGCTACATGTATTAGGACAAGTAGTGGTGGCACTAAAACAGTAAATTTTTATCTCCCCTTATTCACAGATCCAAGGATTTGGTTGCTCGATAAATTGTCTCTAACATTAAATTCTAGCACTAGTAGGCTATCGTGTGAGTTGGAAATTAGAATTTAGGTTACCGTGTGGGGTAACCATTACTTTTTTTTCTATATTTTAAGAATTATTTGCCTTGTTTAAAGCGTTAAGTTTATTTGGTAAAAAAAAGTGTTTATTTATTCTTTGATATAATTGCCAATTAAGTCACTATGTGAGACTTGCATTGAGTGAGAAATTTTTTGTTGTAATACCTCTTTGTTGCATCGATTAAGACAATGATGACTCGAGTGGTAAGAGTGGTGAAAAGAAGGGTAAACGTTAGGATAGGTCTAAGCCCAGTACAAGTGGTAAGCAGTGTTATAATTGTTACAAGTCTAAATAATTTATAAGGGACTATCTTAAAATGAAAAATAAGCCAAAAGATAAAGTGTGAGGTGAGGCGAATTTTATCACTAGACCTCGTAATGATCCGAGTAAGGTTTATTGATAACAAACTCTGTTGTTACATTTACATCTATGTGAAAATCGATTTGCATGAATGATTTATTGATTTTTATGTACTGGTCTATGTATGGTATATGCTTTTACATGAGTTTGAGAGTAATCATATTACTGTGTGTAATGTGTTGCATGCATAATGGTTGGCATTACTATTATAAAGACTGATACTAGGTATATTCTTACTTTAGTAGATGCATTAAAAGTAAATATGTCAACTCGTAATATGGAGTATATATGTCTGATGGTGCATTGGTGATATATACAGAGGGTGTGGAGGATAACATTTAGATCACAATAGGTGAGGTGATTAAATATTTGGAATCCTCTATTTGATAGAATGTGATCAGGTGGAGTGAGAGAGTGACACTCCTATGACCTCTATTAAGTGGAGACTCATTATTCACTTAGGTAGAAAGATGTAAGTTAGTGATAGAAGAACATCACATAGACTTAGAATCTTTAAAGGTTTACCTGTTAGGCATAAGGAATGACCAATCTAGTGAGTATAGTTGGTGATGAGAGGAGATATATGTTCTTGAGATATAAGCTATACAAAATAGGGGAGGATAATCGTAGTGAGATCTTTTTCTTGGTGTCATTTATGCATTGGCTATATATGTTGGTCATTTACTTTATTAATTTGGTATTAGTCTGTCAGTATGTTGAACTTGTTAAAAAGATCTGTATCTTATCCTATGATGTGTCCTATTATACGTGTCCTATTATACGATCTTGATTGATTACCGTGAATATCTATTTGTATTAGTTTCTTGACTTTAGCCATTGGTGAGTACATAGAGTAAATATGGTATGTGTTTTGGGTTTGAGACACAGGTAAGGTCTGTGATTTCAAATTTTATTATTTTATCTTGATTAGGCAAGTATAAACTTGGCATTGTTTGCTTGCAAATTCATTGGGTATTAAGGAGAAGATTTGTTGAGTTTTGATACACAATAAATTCGACGGTTATATTAAAGTGGTTAGATTAATTATTTCGACACCACAATCTCTTTGCTTGGCCCAAGAAAAAATTGGGGGCCACTGGAAACATTTATTAATTTATATGGAAAAAATTCATAACTCAGACTTTATTTATCCCAAAATAAAAAATCGGTCCCAAATTTTAGAATTGCAAAAATCAGGTTTCCCATTAATTAAATAATTATATTTTACAATTATGTTAAATTAAATATTTAATTGTAATATAATATAATTAACCCACCCCACCCCACCTCTACCACCCCCACTGCTCCGACGGCCGGTGACTGTTCCGGTGACTTTTCGACGGCAACGACTACTCCAGTGATCGCTCGGCGCCATTTAATTCTGACGACCGGCCCGATTCCGGCGAGTATAGGTCACATATTTTTAAAATTTGTCGGTCACAGATTTTTGCCTATTATTGATCAAAAAAAAAGTATAGGTCACAGATTTTTAATTTGGTCACAAGTTAAAAAATTTTTTAGATAACAGAGATCACATATTTTCAAATTTGTTGGTCACATATCATTTTTATGAGTCATAACTAACTTTAATGGTCACTAACAAACAAAA
>CAIGRO010171992.1:0-11242 GCA_903798355.1 Fraxinus baroniana
TACTAAAAATCTAATGTTAATCTCCGTCAAACACCCTAAGTAAATAAATAAGTCCCATCTCTATTACCTTAAACTTGTAGATAAAAAAGTTTAGCATATTATCATAGTAAGCAAATGCCCTAGAATCAAGTACTCTCATTGCCACCCATTATTTAAAATTGTGCACGCATGAGATATTTTAACAAAAATTAAAGGGCCTTGCTTGATGTACAGAAAAAATGGATCACGGACCATTTGCAGACACTCACAATAGGGGTGGGTGGGTGGGTGGGTGGGATTTTTTGGCATTTTTTATTTTAGTGAGATCCACACATTTGTGAGTATTGGTTAGAATTATGTGAACAATTTTTCTGTACATTTGACTTTACTCAAAATTAAAATCCGATATGCAAGTGAAAAGACATTAAAAACTAAAATTAAATAAATATGTGGGTCACTTCTTTAACATCATGGATTTTAGGCAGGATGGTTGAAACAAAAGTTCCTTCTCATAAACCTAGTTCCTGCAATTATAAGTTGATATTGAGCTGAACTAATTACCTGAGGGGGTCCATTTTCAGAATACTGGAGCCTATATTCATGCATGATCCAGTCAGTTCTTCTTCCATATGGTGCACGTCCTTTGTAAAATACTAAAGTTTTCCTCATTCCTATAATTCTGTCCTTCGAAACCACAGCTTTGTCTCTTCCAGTTGCCTTCCAAAAACCAGCAGTAGTGGCTCTGTTAGTTCGAGTTCCAGTTGGGTATTTCCTGTCCTTGTGACTGAAAAAATACCACTCGTTTTGCGCTTCATATCCCAACTTGCAACTGCCTGCAATAAGCCAAATGACACTACTCGTGATCAGCAGAAAGTATTGTACGTAAATAGTTAGGACATTGCAAGTTGGATCGTACTTAGAAGTAAGTTTATACCAAGTACCAACAGTCCCGATGAGGTAACTCCGAGATCAGAATCTTAAAATAAATCTAACAAAAGAAAACCCTATAGAAATTCTGAATATTAGCAAAAATTAAACCCAAATTTCCCCATAGATTAATAAAGAGCATTTGACCCAAAAAAACAGTGGATTTTTCCCCAGATCAGAGATCATGACTTTTGCTCAAAGTGTCTGCTTGAACAAGAAGGATCATTTCCTCAAATCTCACTCTATTACTGAGAATTAGATTAGCAGTTAAGACTAGATCAGAATTTACTTTGATTTCCTAAACACCATCACATATCCTTTTTAATTTGTACCGCCATTCAAATCAATATGTACCTTGGATGTCCCAGGGCTCCATTCTGTAGAGATCAATGTCAATTATGACATCAAGATCAATTTTCTGGGAACTAATCTTTCTCTTGAGGTAATAACCCACTAGCTCTTCCTCTGTAGGGTGAAACCGAAAACCCGGAGGGACACATGACTCCATTTCCATTCTTGCTATTTCCCTGGAAAATAATGCAGATTATATATGTTAAAGAGATCTCATTGGAAGAGGTAGATGATACGCTGGACAGGTCTTGAGGAAGGGATATATAGGTCTAAACCTTGAAGTGTATGTTTGTTATGTTATTATATAGTAGTAGACATTGCAATAAACAAAATATTTATTTATTCTAAATACCGTCAAACATAAGCACCCCTGAAGATATTTTCAATCTTTTTGATTATTGTACCATAAAAAAGCTACCTTTGGAAGACACTGCTATTGATGAAGTGAAAAAAAAAAAAAAAAGCGCAGAAAAATAGTAAAATACACGCAAGTCTGTCTTGTGAATTTGTCATGATTTCATTCCTATCCATTCGTGAGCACAAAACATGGTATGATGGGGGTCCTTTGTCTAAAACTTAACTGTGTTATTTAAGGAAAAATGGCAGACAGAAGGTGAGTGTCCACTCCAATACAATGATTCTTGAAACATAGGCCAATGGCCAATCCCCTTGTTTGCATGTTGTAATTAGACAAAGTATATTGAACACAAAAGTCGCTGTATAAATTTGACCTTTGTAGACATTAGTCATGTTTTATTTTTCTTTTGAGTGCATTCCACTCCACGCCTCATGGTGTAGAAGATGTTTTCACACCCAACTTGTTATTACAAAATGTCATACAACACACCTTGTTCTCTTCTCTTGTGTACTAAATTAATGCTTATAGACTCTCTTTCACGCTCCCATATAGTCAAAAACTCCAAGCGAGCACAGTGTACCTATATTGGCAACTAGAAAACATGCAGTCACCGACTGATCAGCACGCGGCGAGCCCCGCGGCCGCGCTTGGTGGATCCTCATGGAACATATATATATATATATTTTTTTTTTTTATGACAATGAATACACTTTTTAGATTATATAACAAGTAATTTGATTTATTTTCAAACATTTCTTGTAGTTCGGCTAGTTAGAGCTTGTATATTCATATGGAAAGTTTTTTAGTTTCGAATCCCTTTCCCATCAATTTTATTGTGTAATATTTTTTATTCTATAATTTTTACCAAAATTAAATGGGATAAGGAGGATATTTGAACCCGTGATATCTCATTAGGATATTAAAAGCTTGACCATTGTTGTACTTTTTGAATTTGATAATAAATTTATAAGAATAATATATGTTACATTGTAGCGGTTTTAATACAATTGTAAAAATTCGAACCCATACTCTTCCTTTGATATACAAAACTTGACCACAATATCATTTGGTGAATATTACTAATTTTTACAACAAAATTATATATGTTCAGTTTGAACAAAATAATTGTTATATTTAAATTTTAGACCTTGTTTAATTTTTTTTTTTTTTTTTAAAATACATTTTTTTTTCTTCTTTCAACCATACATTTTTTAATAAAATAATATTATATTCAAATTCAAANATTTGGTGAATATTACTAATTTTTACAACAAAATTATATATGTTCAGTTTGAACAAAATAATTGTTATATTTAAATTTTAGATCTTATTTGATTCTTTTTTTTTTTAATACTTTGTTCTCTCTTCTTTCAATTGCATATTTTTCAATAAAATAATATTACATGCAAATTCAAAATTTTTCATAATTTTCACATTTTCCGTCAAATCACTATCCCAAAATGCATTTTTTTTTAAAAAAAAAAAAAATGGCCTCAATCGGGTTGTTAATATTTTATTACTGACAATGGTCGACGATCCACGATCATCCGTGCTGACTCAAAATTCTGAGTCCGCCACTGCATGCAGTTTTAGGCTGATGAATTAATTCATCTAAAAGTTTAGATTGTTAGATATGTGACAAATTCATTAATTTAAATTGTGTCTTCCAAAGATTTCATTTTCTCATAATAATGGTGTCGAGTCTTGAATACAAGATATCTGTCTACTTCGAAAGAATAGCAAACAATCATGGGTACACCTTACACCTATTACCTATAACTTTGCTGCTGCAGCTAGCAGCTGAAAGCCCCAGTTTGAATTCCATTATCTAAGACTTATTTTTCCTCAAATTCATTTTCATAGTCATGTTCTTATCAGTAAAATAATTTTACTTGTAAACTCAAACTTTTTCGAACATTTTAACCACAAATTCTTAAAAAACTTACTATTACAAAATTCAAAATGGAGCTCAAACTGAGTCAGTGTGTGTGGGGTATGTAGTATTAATGTATATATAAATAGATACACAAACAAACAAAAGGAACATAGAAAATACTAACCAGAAAGTTCAATCTTGTTGTGTTCTTGAATTGCTCTTGCGAGAGAGAGAGAGAGAGATTTGTTGGGATTGTGAGAAGTTGGTTAATATGGTGTTGGATGGGTATATTTATATGATAAGCAGAAGCAGGAATGTGCAGAACTTTGAATGAGACAACATTAGGATAATCAGCTTCCATTTTCATTTTATATAATGAAGAAAACAAGAGAGATGAAAGGGGGATGCATTCATATTGTTATTTATTGCGCGTGGGAGGTGGCCGCAGTTTGGATCAAAGGTTTGGTTTGGACGGCGTGGCACTACATTTTCACGCCAACCCTCCACCGTTATAGTGTGCCCTAAGGTTTTCCCACTACTAGCTTTTAATCACTTTATTTAAAAATTTAACTTATACTTTAATCATTCTTCAATTTATCGTTAGAGTAACAAGTCGATCATCGACCTTTCAGTAAACCATTCTTCGATGAGAGAGAGTTCGAAGTTTTATTTAATCATCGTGTCAAACAACTTAAAATCGGATATGTTGTTCAATGAATAATTAGATGGTTTTTGCCATTACTCATTAAGATTAATTTTGTAGTTATAATAAAAAGTTGTGGAATGGTTCATTCTCTTTTAAAGGTCGGGATGAAGGAGCAATAAGTTGGGGAGAAATGGTGCAATTTACCTTTTTAATCCTTGACAATACTACTAGGTTCTGATTAATTTGTCATTGGCATTTCCATTAAGTAATATCTATTCCCATAATGTAACCAGTGTTGTCTATTTGGTGTGCGCCGCCCAGCGACAAGTGGCCAATCAACAGATGCCACGTGGATGATATGTCAGAATTCTGTGTTTTAATCATTTGATAACTTCTTAGATGAGTCTCAAGAGAACCCTCATCCAGCAGATTTTGGAATCGGATTTGGCTGTATTTGGTTTGCATATAAATTTATAATTAGATAAAATAACTTCGATAGGTTGGAATACGGTTGTGTCGAGGCGAAAGTCGTGAATTCGAGCCATGAATGAAGAGAGATTTATCTCGATAATCAAAAAACTACTCCTTACATCATTCATTTGTGTACGATTAGTAATAATTAATATGTTATTTAACTAATATATACTAGGGTAGAAATCAGGTTAATGGATATCCCATAGGGTTGTAATTCATTTTGGTTAAAAAAAAAAAAACTCCATTTTTTTCAATTTTACTCATTCTTTAATGAAACTCGGACTCAAGTTAACAAATCCCTATAAAATTTTGCTCTTACCAGACAACTCCAATTAGTACTTTGTCAATAATCATAGCTTTTGCTCCTTTCAACAGCCTGTGCATATGATTAGCTGTTTGTGTCACAATTTATAGTATAGCTTAGATGGTGTTGAAGGTTACTATACATTAATTTGCATATGCCAAAAAGCTTGTGTTAAGGCCTTAAAACTCGAAAAATATGCTGCTTATTACCATGTGAGGGGTGCACATTGCCTGCTTGTTAGTTTTCGATAGTCTCCCCTTAATCTTTCATCTATCTACTTCTGAATTGGTATATTATCATTATCGTACACACAATACACTCTTGCCTTAAATCGTGATTTTAAATTTTTAACGCCCTAATCAACTAGCATGACAAGATTTTCCCCTTTATTTAGCTTATACAAAAATTTGAGGCGGGTTAACAACTTTGTTAGTCTGTAGGGTATGTTTGAGCCACATTATTTTGGAAGAATGTATTCTGAAATAGTAGATTGATGAAAAATGTGTGGTTGAAAAAGAATGTAAGTTATTGATGTGATGAAAAATATGATTTTATTTAAAATTGTGTGATTGAAAATGAGTAAAAAAATGAAAATAAAAATTTTAATATGTACCAAACAGAGGATAAATTATAGCTTTGTTTTACTTTGATTATTGAATTTTTATTAGTTAAGTGATTTTTTTTAAAGGGGACAGGTCATTGGATCCTACATCCAAAAGATTGCCTCATCTAGAATGAAGTGTATGATTCACATCAAAAAGAAAATATATAAATAGAAAGAGACGAAAATTTAAAAAATGTCCACTTTTTAGTCTGTATACATAATAGAAAATGTACACTTTTTGGCTTCTACATACTTCCACATTTAAATTATATTATCTTTTTAACATATAATTTTAGGAGAGTACCCGCCAGCCTTGAGTATGATACAAGAGAATACAACAAAAAAAAAAAAAAATGTTAATTGTCAGATTTTAAAAAAAAATATTATAGAAATAGTAATACATTACTGACCTTTCATTTAATGAATTATGGATGAATTGAAAGATAAGCCGTGATAGTTCAATATATTATCCATGAGAAAATAGAAATCTCTCTTATATGCAAGGACGAACCCAGCAAACCATCCCAGTTCGAGTAGACGTTGACCGATCAACGTCGACAATTAGCGATCGTAAAAAAATGTCGTTTATTAATATTTAATTACATAATATTAAAAATAGCACAATAAAGTTGTAAACTGTAACAATTGAATTATCATCAACCACACTGTAGTGTAGACATAACAAATTTAATAATTTATGAAAGTGTCGACCGTAGTCACTATTAAAATATTAAGAGCTCCCGTTTGATGTCCATTTTTTTTTTGTAAAAAGTGCATTTTGGAATAGTGATTTATGGATAATATGCGGTTAAAAATAAGGAAAAGTTTTGAATTTGAATGTAATATTATTTTATTGAAAAATGTGCGGTTGAAAAAAGAAATAATAATATATTTTTTTAAAAAAAAAAGGAATCAAACAAGGTTTAAAATTTAAAATTTTGTTCAAACTAAACACATATAATTTTGTTATACAAATTAGCAATATTCATCAAATGATATTGTGATCAAATTTTGTATAAGTTAAAGGAAGAGTACGAGTTCAAATTTTTATAATTGCATTAAACTTGCTTAATTTATTGTAATATATTATGGCAAATATAGTATCAAACTAAGCAAGTGCTAAATGGTCAAGCGGTTGATGTTGCAATGTGAGGTCACGGTTTCGACTCCCATTTCCTCATTCTATTCTGGTAAAAATTAAATAATTAAAAATCTTTCACAACAAAAGTGTGGGAAAGGAATTCGAATCTGGGACGTTTCACATGAACAGGGAGCACCAACCAACTAAGCTACAAGAAATCTCTGAAAAGAAAATGAATTACCAGTTATATATTCTATAAAAGCTTATTCATTGTGAACGAAAAAAAACTTGCTGACGGATCCACGCCGGGTGTTGGGTCCGTCCCTGCTTATATGGTCGTAATGTGTGGAAGTATCATTGTAATTTTGAGATTTCCTCTTTTATTTATCAATTTTAAAATTTCACATATCGTTTGGTTTCATATTTGAATAAATCTTAAATTTAAAATATCAAGAAAATTATTTATAAAAACTCAATTTTATTACGAAATAAAATCTTCATTATTTATTTAAAATTATTTATCAAGTCGAAAAGGTTAAATTTTCCATTAGGTACCGATAAAAAAGAGGAAATAAATCATTCATAAAAGCACGAGGCATATTTATCTGCATTATATTATTACTTGCTAGAAATTTATTAGTATTCAATAATACATGTTTAAAAAATTACTACCTCAGATTTTCATATAAAATCGAGCATAGCCAAAAACCATCGATTTTTTAAAATTATAATAACGTGATGAATCATACATTGTCGGAAAGTTCTATCATTTGAAATCACATACGTTCTTTGAGTTATGAAGATGTTGCGAATAAAACGGCGTGAAAAGTTTAGTATAGCCTAAAAATCATTGATTTTTCAAAGAAGTTGTAACGTGGTGAATCATACAATGTCGAAAAGCTCTATCAATCTATTTTCACATGTAAAATACGATTCTTCTAAAATCAAACCCGTTTAAAAGTTCCTTTCAAACCGTCTTGTGTATCTGTAAATCGAGTTGCGGCTCCATTGAAAGTTTAGAAACAAGAATTTATCGAGAACCCATGGTCCCTACGAATCAATGTCGAGTATGTAACTTCAATATGATAAAATCATTAAAATCTTGTGTAATCTACCGACTTTCCCTTTTATATGTTTTAAATTATTTTTAAATTATTATTTGATTAAATATAGTGTGGACCCTACTTTTCTACTTATATACAGATTTGATTAATTGAAAGCAAGAAAAGCAAAACAAAACAAAATCAATTATGAGCCTTAGCACAAGATAGACCCTTTTGGTGCGTGACAAAAAATCATATAGAAAAAATGTCCCACACTAATTATAAAATTAAACTATTAAAAATAATAATGACAGAAAATGGAGACAATATCCAACATCACTATAATTAAGAATGTGCCAACACTTCGTCGGTCGAGCTCGTCTCACCGAACTTGCCTAGTGCCGTTTATCTTTCCTGTGTTGTTTGTGGTCTACTGCACATAAAACGAGATTTACTTAGTGTGCACTCACGAGTATCGGTTGCAGGTTCTTACGTCAATAAAAAAAAAGGTAGTAATATATATTTTCTAGAATTTCCTCGAACTTGAAATATAATTGGATTTGAAAGTAAAATGATCTTATGTCACATATAGAACATGAAAATATATACTTTTGATAAAGCAAGCAGAGTTGGAAAGTAAATAAGTAAGTATTAAAATATTTTTTGTTAGATAACGTTGAAAATAAGCAAGTAGTTTATTCTGAAATTAACCTCTACTCCAATATTAAAATAAGCAATTATTTACAAACAACCATTGAAAAACACCCAAAGAAAGGGTAGATTTAAAGGTTTCCTGGTAAAATTAATTAGTTTTTTTTTTTTTTAAAGAACCTTAAATCTCTAATTTAGTACTAGCTCTTTGTCCCACAAAATGTTGGATATTTACTTACTACTTATGTGGGCCTTGATTTTTATTCAAAAATCTTCATTGCAGGATTTTCACCTTTAGCCCTACCTACTAGGAAAGATTCATACTAATAATGGAATTGCTTGAAAAAATTAGATAAAGAGCACTTTTTTTAAAATAAAAATTCTATGTTGAACGACGAGGATATGCAAGTATCCCTATCAATTTATTACGAACGATAAAGTGAAATATAGACTTTGATAGGCATATGATATAAGGAAAGTGTAACCGTGTAAGAAAACTAAGGAAAGTGTACAACAAATTGTTGATTTCTACAAAATATCGGTTTAAATTGAATGCCTAGCATGTGTGTGTCAATAAAAATTCCTACAAAGTGACGAATTACAAAAATACGCAACTAAAATGATAATAAAACTTGGTGTAACATCAACACGAACTAGACGTCTCTTTTCTTGCTAAGGATTATCAGAAGACGAAAGAATAAACCCTTTTACTCGTTTGATAATCGAAATTGAAATTGTCAATGATAAGTATTTTATTGTATAAAAAATTGAAATGAGCCGGGCGTGATAAAATTGAATCACAACAAATATATTGGTATAGTCATTGTGTTGTTGAATGTGTGTATGTGTCAGTGTGAAGTGCCGAAAATGAAAAGCATTGCAAATCATTAATAACCTAGCTAGTATAGGACCACGCTCTGTCTTTTGGAATTCAAGGATGGTATGCTTCAAAACTTAAATGTAACAAAATGAAAACGAAATTATAAGAAATTAAACTTTATATTGGAAATCGATTGTTTAAAATTTATCATACATCCCTATATGTATTGAAAGATAATATAACTTAATTAAAATATTCGCAGATAAAATGTAGAAGTCGTTCTAAGTGGCAGACGAATGATCCACAAGAATTCGAGGATGATATGTCTAAAAGTACGAAAAACAATTGGGAGAACTATTGCAATAATGAATCGATCGAACCTTTTAGATTGACCATATGAATTATTTTTTGTCATTTCGTTCTACTAGTGGTTACTTCTTTTGAAGATCGCACGCACCTAAAAATTTGAAGAAAATTGCACCATTAGTCCTCAATTTATTGTATATTTGCATAATCAATCTCTCACGATGAAAACCGTCAAAATAGTCATCATGACCCTCATGGGAACATGTCTCACTTGAAATTTAAAATAATCACATAAATATTGATCTTTAATAATAGGTGCACGATTAATCCCTGATGGAAATTTTCCAATTTTTTGTCAAATTAGCATCTCATCGAAACATGCTTCGCTTTTGGATCCTAACATTTCATTATAGTTGCATAATCAATCCCTCATGACAAGACCGTCTAAATTTTTTTGTCAAACTGTCGAGTGACCCTTGTAGAAATATGCTCGCTTCGAATTTCGAAATACTAATCCAAGTTGAGAAGTATTATCTAGTTTTATTGAGTTGGATAAACGAGGATCACTTGACGATTTAACATGGATTTGAACGAGCTTACAATTGTTCAAGTCCTTAACATTTCTTAAACAAAAAATGGTCTTCAAATTTAGAGGGGTGGTGAGGTTGCTTTCGCTAACAAATAATAGTGTGAACCAAGCAACTAGGTTTTTTGGGGCGGCTTGTGGGGACTCCCTACACATTTGAATGCGAAAAAAACAATTAAAATTATATTTAAAAAATAATTCCTAACTATTTAAAATATAAAAAATATCGTCGATAACTCACGTAATGGCTTGTTTATAAAAATAGCGTGATGACATATATTTGATGTGAAAAATGAATTCGAAATAATCACGATTCCTAATATGCTCTATCGTCGATGCATTATACCCTCCTTGTAAAAATACACATTTGAAACAGACGTTGTGAATATATATTTCATTTAACTTTCTAAACTTTTTAAATAAAATAGTTCAATGAGCACACTGGCGGACCCTGGGGGGCATGTGCCTCCTCTAAATTTTGAAATTTTTTTTTTTAATTATAAAATCATGTTTGGTAATGATTGAAATCTAAATTTTAATCTTAAGCAAATTTAACAATTAATTTTAATAACATATTTCATGGAATATTGGAATCCATATCTATTTAACTTTTATAAAAATTTACTAAAAATTTGATTTTAATCTCCACCAAATAGAGGCACAATCACAATAAATCTGAATTTCGATAACATGCTAATTTTAAAAATTCTCCTACAATCGTACCCTAATCGAATCTACAAATTGTTTATGTCATCTCAAAACTTATTTCGAGAACTATATTATGGATATATCGAATAGTCCAAACAGATATCGAAAATAGTTAAAAATACGTTAAACGTAAGTTTTAAAGAAAGACGTCAAACTCACATTTAAAAAAAAAAAAATCAATTATTTCATTAACATTTATTATTTTTTGCGATACAAATTTCTCAATATAATTTTCATCATTTTATGGAATCAGACATCAAAAATTTTCGAAATTTTACATCTGAAAAAGTCAGATCCCATGTAAATTTTCGGATGCGAAATTACATGAGGTATAATTTTTTTTGACGTAAATTTTCGATTGTAAAATTTTTTCCAATTTCTTTGCAAGTTTGATTGTGCTCTCTCTAACTTTAAAGTCTACGTCCACCCCTGAACGAGCATGAGATTGGAATTAACTTTTTAAATTTTAAAAAACGTGTTTAACAAGTTTCTAGAAAGGGAAAGGAAGCTTCAACTAAGGTTGATAAT
>CAIGRO010171994.1:0-19667 GCA_903798355.1 Fraxinus baroniana
ATCTTATACAAAAGTCCCTCCCTCCCTCCCTCCCTCCCTCCCTGTACAACATTTAGACCGTGTTTGGGGTAAACCTTAAAAAATTGTAAATTTACTTATTACAAACCTCTTAGATATACATAATTTAGAGAATTAATTCAAGTGTACAGAAATGGTGTTCACAGAGGTCTTACCGACTTCTCACATGAGGTGGGTCCCATGTCGAACCGACTTGATTAAAAAATGGTTCAATATTATTCACTTAAAACAAGAAAAAAAAATCATAGTTTCATTTTCTACTAAAAAAAGTGATCGATTAGGGTGAGGCTCGAGTCTTACTTTTGTAAGAAAGTCAAGTCCTATGCCATATTAGAAGTCTTCAATTATAATTGCAATAGTTATTTTCATGATTTGTCATCAATATGAGCTGTTTAAGGGTCTGTTGGATACAATATCTGTTTTTTACTTTTGCTTCTTGTAGAAGCAGTTTCTTAAAGAAATTATTTTAAATCGTCTTCTTTTTGAAACTTTTATGTCAAACAAATCATTTTCATGAAATTATCCAATCATATTCAAAAGAAATTTCTTAGTTTTAGAAATAACTTTTGATTTTTTAAAAATCACGTCAAAAGAACCTTAATTAAATTATTTTTGCATTATAGAATTTAGCGTCTGTTTGAACCACATTATTTTGAAAGAATGTATTCTGAAATAGTAGATTGATAAAGAATGTGTGGTTGAAAAAAAAAAGTTATTAATATGATGAAAAATATTATTTTATTGAAAATTGTGTGGTTGAAAATGAGTAGAAAAATGATAATGAAAATTAATGTGTATCAAACGGGTGCTAAACTTATAACTCCACTCTATGGACATCCTTTTTCTCGACCAATATATTCTGACTTTTTAAGGAGAAAAACATGAAATTGTGATGTGTGTAAAGATTAATAGATAATAATTAATAAATGGTATTTAAAGGTGTTAGAGAAATAATAGAATTTATAAAAAATTAAATTCCAATCCTTAATGTCAAACTTGTTTGTTGACCCACAATTATAGTCCACATTCGTCACAATAATGTCTACGATCCAAAATAATGACCATTATTTCGCATATTGACCACTACCTCAATTCAATCCTAAAATGTAATGTAACTCAAACCTTTCATTTACTTAAATAATATTATACAATTTATATTAAAATGTACACCAATTTCGCCGCTCATTTGATACTAAGATGTGATAACATTCGTTAAATTGTCATTTTAGAAGTTAATGACTCAATGATCTTAACAAATTGTTATTACATCCATCATTCAATCTACCATGTCTAGTCTATTAACTTTTAAAATGACGTGACGAAGTGCTGAATGTGAAAATATTTTAATGAGTCCAGCGACAACTTGTGGAGCTTTTAAAGTTCAATGGCAATTGGAAAATATTTGGAAAAGTTCAATAACAACTCAAAGAGCTTTTAAAGGTCAATGACAATTGAAAAACATTTAGGAAAATTTGGTAGCAATTGTGTTATTTGATCCAATATTATGACATTATAAGTAGTTACTAGTTACTAAAATTTAGGTGGAAACTTGCGAATTATTTGTTGGCTTGAAAATTATTATATGGCTAATTTTTAATTCAATTGTGTTGATTAATAGTAACAAGTAAGGAATGAAATAGCAACTACAAATTTCAATCATGTTATATGTACATCTTTAACATGACACCATCATATCATTTGATTTTCCCAACAATCTTTCAAATTACTTTCAAATTGTGCCACACAGAGGAGGTGTCAAGAAAGATGTACATCTAAGTTAATCCTATTTCTTATTATTCATATGACAAGATGACAACATTAATTCTTTGTAGGAAGCAACCGAAGAGGTCCTTACATGCGTGATCATATGTCGCACACTATGCCCATAATAATTTTGACATTGATTACAGATTACAAGAAAATTATAGTTCAAGTCCCTAATCGATTGGAAATACAGTAAATGGGTCTTCAACCTTCAATTTACCGTGAGTCCTCAATCTTTCAGTTTTGTATGTACCAATTGAAGATTCAATTAATCATCAAGTACAGTACATGATTCATTTCACAGAGGGTTACCAGAATACTCACATGGTGGGCCAATTTTGTATGTACCAATTAAAGATTCAAATAATCCACAAGTACAGTACAAGATTCATTTCACGGGGGGTTCTAAATAAACGTTAGAATGGCATTTGATAATCACTTTATTGATTTTTTTTAATGGTAAATATTATATAAGCATTTTTCCTCATCTTTTTTCAGACATAAGAGTCAATTGAAAACTCTGAGAGGTTACTCAATTAGTCAGGCCTTGAGTTTGCTCTCCAATGGTCACCAGTTCGAGTCCCTCAAGGCAACTGAGGTGAATACCGACTGTAAACTTCAGAGCCCCGTGAGATTAGTCGAGATGCGCGTAAGATCGCCCGAACATCCACGATTATTAAAAAAAAAAAGACATAAGAGTCAATTAGATAACAACTGATTTCTTGGATCAAGGTTTAGGCATCAACAAGACTCGGGATTTCAATTCTTGGACCTAAAAGCACTTGCAATAAAATTTATGAACTCTTGATTTAAAATGAATACATAAAAATGTATCAGACTCTCTATTCAGTCCTAGCCCTAGCTAAAAATGGGCTCTATATAAGATTTTTCAGTGCAGCAAAGATCAGCCTAATATTACAGAGATCAGCATATTTCTGTGTAAATGTCATGTCCTAAACATTTTACATCTCTTTAGTTTTTTTAATTACAACCCCGTTTTCACAGCGAGCACTGGGGGCGGATATTTTTTTGAATGTGGGTCATTATTGGCTGCAATATTACCTATTGGAGATGTCCTGGCTGGTTGAAGTTGAACACCAACTTTTCAACACCATTGCTGATTGGTTGTTGTGGACTCCTGATATCAGTTCTCACATTTTTTGTGCCATTGCTGGTTGGCTCATTTTGCTGATGCAATTCTGTTTGTGCCAACGAAGAATATTTTGTTTCTGCATATACAACGAGTCAGTATTTTGCAAATGACAAATGATAAGAATACATATATAGGACCAAATGCAAAATGAAGAGGAAACAAAAACTAGCCTTTAATTTCTCCTAAAGTGATGAGCCTATTAAGGCAATCACGGAATTTTGTTAAAACAATTCTTTCTTGCTCTGCATAGGTTTCACTCAAGCCTTGCATATTCAGCAATTGTGTAGTCACACTATTATGGCCTGATAGCTCATTAGGGGAGGCAGCAGGAGTGAATATTGTAGCTTGTTCATCGCACATTAGAGCTAATGTACTGGGAGACATTGGTCTTCCTTTTGATTCATCAGCTCCATTGGAAGTAGACTCAGAGTTTTTCGTCTCAGCCTGGTTGCCACTTGAGAGATCATCAATCAAAGGTTTTTCCGCTCCAGCATTCTTCGGGGATTGACATTGATCTTGAGCTGATGAAGCCGCCAAGTTTTCTCTAGGGTCCTCTGCCTGTTCTTCTGCTGCTTTTCTTTCCTCTGGAAGGATTAAAATTATTTACCTCATTTTCATGTACTGAAAAAGGGAGTAATTTATTTATATCCATCGACAAGCTTGAAATACCACAAAGGATTACTGTTCTGTTGTGGAAGCAATATATTGAACTACTTCATCTAAAAGTTTAAGCTATGAGAGAAGAGACATATTCACATATTGAAATTTAATCAACCCAACCCATCACATCAGCCAGATTCATTATTTATTGAAGGCCTGATAAATGGATAGTGCCAAGACCTAAACTCAGGACCTGCGTCTGCATTAAATGTATTATTTTACAGTGTTAACTTGTGTATTTGACAATTATTTGCTGAAACTTCCATCTTCTAGTCAGGATGTGTTTGATGGATATTATTGAGGAAAAAATGTATTTTAAACAGTGATATGATGGGAAATATGTGATTAAAAAGTAAGGAAAAGTTATTGATACGATGGAAAATATTATTTTATTGAAGAATGTGTAGTTGAAAATGAGTTTTGAAAGAATGTGTGTCAAACAGGGGCTTAATATTGTGAAAGAATTTTTCTTACAAGCATCATTTCTAGCATGGAGAGAGCCTCTTATAGACAATATAAGAACTGAGATGTCAAGATAATTTCAAATAGTACCATTGATTAGAGCAACTTGGGATTCTTCACGAATCTATATGTACCTGCAAGCATCTTGGCAGCTTCTCCCGAGTACACCACCAACACTGAGCATAGTTCCTTCAAGTCCTGGGGCTGAATGATGCCAGCTAGGAGAGATCTTCAGACATAATGCACTTGTTAGTTTTCTACTGAATAACGACTTTTCAGAGGGAAGGTAGTATTTATACCTGTAGGTAAATTTCGAAGGGCCCAAAGTTAATGCATTACCAGCAAAAGCACCAGGAATCAATGGCAGTGAAGAGGAAGGTAAAGATGCCTTTATTTGGTCTGCCTGAAAATAGAAAGAAAGTGCTCATCAGATGAAAGTCAAATGATTTTCCACCAAATCTAGCAGGTACATCATTTTTTAACAACGTAATTTATATTTACCTGTTGATATTGCCGGATCTTGTGCACAGGATCTTTAACTGTTGATCCAAAGAAAAGTTCCTGACCTTTTCTTTTCTTGTTAACGGGAGGAGATCCATATCCAGAGGATCCAATAGCACCAGTGATGGCAGCATTTGCTGCCTGCTGGATGTATGCCATGTTGTGGGCATGATCTCCATGAAACAGAGCCTGCCTCTCCTCACTTCCCTCATAATTTTTGCAGTCCATGCATTTACAGTTTTCAGAACAAAGAATATTTGCTTGGAAGCACTCACAATACTTTTTGAGACATCCTGATTTCTTGCAGTGGCATCCTTTGTTATGCTTTGCCAAGACTACACCTTCCCCAGTCTCCTCCTGCATATATTTCAAATCAGTTTGGAGCTTGCCAAATATAACCAAAAAAAAAACTTAGAATGCAAGTTTTGGATGCATTGAAATGAATAATAATGTTGATCTCTTAAAACACAGTCCCCTGGTGGTTATCAGAAAAATGGTATTGAAATTCAAATATAGTATATCAATCAATTCCATGGAAATGGTTTCTTGTTCAATCACTGATGGCATATTTTCCACAAGCAGCAACGGTTCACGCCCAATAAACTTGGGATCAACTACATGAATCTTTTTTTTTTTGCGAATCTATTTTATCCAATTCTACTTTTACAAAAAGGTCCAATAAAAATCAAAAGTTTTGTTTCCACATCATGCCATTTAAAATTTGTTCTACCTCTCACTTCTAAAATGCTCCATGGAGATCACATCACTCTTGTGAACAAGATCTTCCTAGGTCGATGAAAAAATATTATTGAGATCATTTTGAGTCATCCTTCCTTTAATTCATGCTCACCTGGTTTCCCCTCTTGTTATTATATTTCTTATTTCTTATATTATAGATTCAAGTATAGCAACATATCCATCTTAACGTCCTTTCCCATACAAAGTGCTTACATAGACATTCTGTGTTATGTGTCCCAACACTCAATAGCATAAAACATAGTTGATCTAATAATCACTTATTCACTTTCTAGAACTGACATTTTAACTCGACAAGTAACTTCAATCTTGCAAAATCCATTTATTATGTCTCCATTTCATTGAATCAAATTTCAACCCATGCATTACATCCTGTTTAAGTCTTATTATGAACAATTCGACCTAAATACCTATATAATCACTCTTTTGAACAACATAATCCTTTGTTTTCCAACTTAATTATCACCCATATTATCTACTACAACTAAAAGATTATTACCTGTCTTACATTTTAGTAAAACCTTAACCAAAAGCCTTTATATTTCAAAATGCTTTTTTCGAATTTCTAACATATGATTTATCACCCTCATAGTCTAGTTAATGGCATACTAAAGAACCTCATCTTGGATATACCTAGTAAACTTTTCCACAACTAAAGCAAAAGATACAGATTCTATGTGGAACCTTGATGCAAACCTATAATAATAAGATATACTACTTACCCTACTAGATATCACACAATAACATTGCTCTATCATACACGTCCTTAATAATATTTATATATCCAATTGAATTATTGTTTTCCTCTAACATCCACCATAAGCTCTGAAATTGGAGACCTGTATTTTTGGTAATCGATCACTATGACCCCTTTGTGAAGAGGTACCTCTCTCAAAGTTGCAGGTCTATTATAGAGAGTTATTTCGAACTCACTGATGAGATTAAAACCCCACATGGATCCAAGGTGGCTTCAAGTGCTGAACCAAAGCCAACCGTTTCGCGACGAGAAGCTTTAACAATTGCCGAAAAGAGGTTCACAGGGCAACAAACGAGCTTCCAAATTCGGGAGCAGCTGAACAACCTACTCATGAGCCGCTAAGTACCAATCTCGCAACAGTATTGGAGCAAAATGCTCAATCCTTCACTTGCTAATCGTACATGAGTCGAACTCATCCACCATATAATTTTCTGTTGTAGTACATGTACATAATGATTTACATCCAAACGATGTTGTAAGATATGATTGGGTCAACATTTTTTCAACCAAAAAAAAAAAAAAAAACACCACCACTCTGACACCTCATTTGTATGTAAACTATTATGTAACTTCATTATATACAAGTAACATTATTCTATAGTTTTCCTAGATCAATATAACAAGATCATATGGAATTTTACTTCTTTATCCAGTAATCTCCGAAGCACATAAACTAATTCTTTGAAACCTGTAAATTACACTTTAAACTATGCTTAATCACCACCTTCATAACTTTTTCTTATGACTTATAAGCCTAACACCTTGGTAGATTGTATGTAAACTATTATGTAATTTCATCATATACAGGTAAAATTATTCTATAGTTTTCCTAGATCAATATAATAAGTTCAAATGGAATTTTACTTCTTTATCCAGCAATCTCCGAAGTACATGAACTAATTCTTTGAAACCTTTAAATTACACTTTAAACTATGCTTAATCACCACCTTCATAACTTTTTATTATGACTTATAAGCCTAACACCTTGGTAGATTGTATAATCTCTAATATATCACTATTTCTCCATTCATTCGGCATTCTTTATTGTTCAAAATCCCAGAACTACATGGACAAAAAATTGTTTGTCAAAACATGAGTGTCAATAATAAATTAGTGTAAACCTCGAGAATGCTAAAATAAATATAAAAAAATTAGGCCTAATTACAAGAAGCATATGCACACAGAAAGATACTCGGCTTGTTCTAACTTAAACATCTTTTATAAACTATTGTCGATATCATCATAAACTAGTTTCAACTTAAGCTTCCAATCATTTATGCTTCGGTCAAAGTGTATGACGTCTTCCATAGGGATGTAAACGAGCTGAGGAACCAAGCCGGATCACGAGCAGAAGTTTGTGGCTCAGGCTCTTTTGGCTCGAGCTGAATCGGGCTAAAGCTCGAACGAAAAATCAAGCTTTACACTTGAGCCTTATCGAGCGAAACTAGCTTGGGGTTTTTTTTTCATTCATGCAGCTGCTGTGCTGCCTGAGAGTAGCTGCCGTGCTAGGCGATGTAGTAATTGCTGCTTGAAGCTCAGGCAGCTACAGGCCCGTGTCACGGGCCATTTAAGCCTGCTACTCGAGCTGGCCCATCCGACTTACCAAGCTACACGAGCTGGCTTAATCTCGAGCATTCGTCGGGAGTTGAGTCTTAGCCCGAGCCAAGCCGCTTGGGCTTTTTACGGGCCGCCTGAGCTGGATTGACATCCATAGTCTTACATCGGCAAGATAACTTTATAATAAAACGAAAAAATATTCCTAAAGAGAACAATTAATTGCGAAAACTGCCTTTCTAAGCTTAAATACAACTTAGGTGAATCATACAAAAGGATTTAAGGAAGAAAGAAATCGGGATTTTGGGTATCAACTTAGGACATTTTTGTATAAATTGAAGTAATCATCAAGACAATGGTACAAAAGGTTTGAATTCTTTGTGCTAAAGATTGGCTTCAAGAGAAGTAATTTATGATAGCAGCATGTATTCACAAAATATTGGGAAGCTGCATATCTACTACTATATGTAGATGATACACACATAGTTGGATAAAATGTAGGGGACATTCAAAAGACACAAAAGACATTTAAGGCCAAATTTAATGACTTTGGTTAGGCTATAAAGTATAACGATATTGGGGACAAACATTAAAAGGAACAAAGAATAGCATAGAGCGTTCGTAAGTCAGAAAAGTTACATTAAAAAAATACTTAAAAGGTTTTGATAAAGCGAGCATAGCACAGAATAAAAGGATGTTTGGCTAAGCTTAAAGCTGGTCAAAGTTACTTTTAAGAGAATGTTTGCTAGAAAACAAGCTACTCATTTTAATAGGTTTTGGCAAAAATATAAAGACTTTTTTAAAAGCCAAGCACGGGTTACTTTTTTTTTTATAACCGTGAATGTCCGGGCCAACTTACGCGCACCTCGACTAATTCCATGAGGCCTTGAAGTTTATGGCCGGCCAGCCGGGTACTCACCTCAGTGGCCAACCACGGGTTACTTACCAAAAAAGAAGGCAATTTTTAAAAGTTTGACCAAGTAAATTATCTATGTACCCTCAACTTTACAATAGAAACAAATCATTAAAATAGTATATGAATTTTTTGGTCATTTGCCACATTTATTTTACTTGAAAGTTAATTCATTTGCCAAACATAAATTTACTCAATACATTTTACCCAAACATACCTACACAAAAAGTTAAATTACTTCTTTCGTTAGCTTAGCCAAACATGCTCTGAATCCAAATACTCGTTGATTTTATAAAGAACTAAGACTTTGGGGTCAATGATTTGTTGAATCTAAATCAAAACTGAAAAATTAACACAATATTGAGAAATAGAAATTTTATTCTATACAAATGAAGCCGCCTTAAACTCTAGAAAACCCTACAACCCTAACTCTAGGTATATTAAAATCATAAATAATTCTTAAACTATTAATAATAACAAGACCCTATGTTAATAAACAAAAAGGAAATATATTTTAAATAAACGTTGTAACCATAAACCCGAGCCTAATCTATTTGTGTTCCATCTTCTTCAAATTGACAAAGATTCACTCTCAAATATTCTCGTCCAATACCTTGTAACGACAATCCACTGTCCATTAATAAGTCTTTCACATTGGCCCTCATTGAGCATTTATACGAAATTCCAAGCATGACGTCATTTTTAGCACGACATCATTTTTTCTTGAAATTCTATTGCAATACAAACTTTCAAGCCTAGTTGGGTGCTCTAGATAAATCTCCACTAACAACTTTCATTGTTTCTACATGCTCAATCAAAAAGTTTGTGCGGAATGTGTTCAAATCATAATCACTTTTGATCAAACATACTTTTTATAAACACATCTCATAGGACCACAACTATTACCTATTTTTTATCCACACCTTCTATAAGACTCGCTACTTAGAATGCAATTTATATACTTCTAAAAAGCAAAATTATTACTATTTTTATTAGCCAACCTTCCATTATCCACCACTAATTACCCATCCGGTGTATGCTAATATCAAGCATTGCTATCTCAAGTAATTTCAAGGAAATAGCTTCAACAATGTGACCCTTAATCCCATTTGCATCCATAATTTGTTATACACTTGTTGTCAGTTGTCACTTCTCCAAGGATAGACTTACCCATATCTTTTTCATCTTTTACATATTGGCATTCCAACACTAGAAGGTAAGTTTCCTTTCAACAGCAAGAGTCTTCGGTAAATCACCAATTATAGCCTGATTATCTTTACCAACTTCTATTACTTCACAATCCTTCCTTTTTTCTACTATTTCTCTAGAGTAGACCTTATTTGCCTAATTATCCCAAATTGCCATTAATCCTTTGCTTATGTCCAACTCCTAGTTCGTGCAAGAAAGATGGTCATACCTTGTTATCAAGATATGTACCAACTTTATCTCTCACCAAATTAGTAAATTAGTTGGTAACCAATTGAAGTTAGATTTTCATTACAAGCCATCTCCATCCCTTGCTTAAATAAATGTAGCCTTCCTTACCTTACATTAATGTCCTCTATCATTTTGTAAGGTTTTGCTTTGGGTACGGAATAGACACTATTGCACCACGCGACCACCATGTGGAGACACATCTTTTTTCCTTTGTCAAAAGTACAAGTTATGGTTTAACATTCTTTGATACACATTCGTCTTTCCCATGAATAATATGCTTGCAAAGGGAACAATACGAGGAAAGATCTTCACATGCTACTTGCCAAAATCCGTTATAGTTGTAACAGTCATCAACAAAATATAGAAAATCTTCAAAATAATGATCGATCTCAATGTCAAATTGGGCAGGCCTAATCCTTGTTTGAATCAACAATCTTTCGCGGCTCAAGATTGAAAAGTGGAAAGGTTATTGTAGATGTCTCCCATTAACTTGTCAACTACTACGTCAATGTCTACTAACCGCGTCAACACAAATAATTATTTCTAGTTATCCCAGTTGTCATCCTCATGGAGTAACATAGTTTCTGTCATTACAAATCTTTGGACATAACCGAGCTCTAATACCAAACTACTGCAGCAAAAAGAGAGATTAACTCGAGATAAAGACACAAACTCGTTGATGCTACATATTCCCAAGAATTTTGGGTCAATGACTCTAAATTAAATACTCAAATATCAACAGGATATTGAGAACTCTCAATTTTATTCACTTCAAAATCAAAAAAAGCGGCCAAACATTAAGTTCTAATTCTTTTTTTATTAGAAAATAGTACAACCTAAACTTTAGATTTATTAATGTGCAGAATAACCCCTAAACTATTAATAAATAACAAAAATAAAATAAAATAAAATATAAATTTGAAGTAATAACTGTTAGCCCGAGCCCAATCCGTGTGTTCCATTTTTGTCAAGTTTCCTATGCAAACATTTAAACTAAGTTAACACGAAAGAATTAACAAGAAAAAGGTTCCCTATTTTGATGTCATGGGCTCAGTAATGTACACAATAATATGTGTCATACATGAAAAATCCTGACAAGGAAGATTGTGAACATTTGAAATGGTTACTTAAATACTTGAATGACTTTATAGAAATTGGCATATTCTATCACTATAAAGAAGTTCAGCTTAAAGGTTTTGTGAACTAAGATTTTTATGGGAATAGGTATCTATAAATGAGTCAAACGCTTCATTTGCTTTTATTTGAAGTTTGCCCATCTTACCACATTGCTCAAGAAATCTTGTATATCATATTCTTTGTTTTTTGTCCCTTTTGTATTGATTCTAGAGTATGATGCTTTTGTGTTTAGGGCCTGCGCGAGTTAAGAGACGTCAAACTGAGTGGGCCAGCTTGAAACCACTAGGCCAGCCAAAAAAAACCCCCCAAACTCGAACTAGGCTGATCAGGGCTTTGGATTTAGTTCTGATAGTTAAGCACGAGCCTATGTGATATTTTACAAAATATAAGAAAAAAAGGTTTCTTTAACGGAGAGCCAAACTACTCTATGTTTTATGCCTAGAAGTTTCAAGGAAAATTTTTGCCATTGAAACTCTTCAAGGCGGAATTTATTCTCGCCTAGAATATTTGAATCCACTAAAATAAGGAATGAGAAATTATAAGATTTTATTTTCTTGTGTAATTTAATTTAGAAAAGCAATTCAACTCTGATCGGACCGTCCCGCTTCAGGACAAGCGCAGCACACATTCCAGTCCCATTGAAATTTTTCAAAGGTCCAAGCTCAATCCGAACCGGTAACTAGAATGAGCTGGTCTTGGAATGGCTCTGAGTGCATGTTTCGACTAGTGCCAGCCAATTTAAACCAAACCGACCCGGTTTGAGATGCCTATATGAATTCTTTGGGAGTAGCCTGTATTTGTGTGGTTGTTACAAATGTAGGCTTGAGTGTTGTACCACAAATCGGGCAAGCCTCCTCGTGTGGAGCTCATGAAGATGTACACCTATTTTTGCCAAACCTCTATAAACTTATTCTTTTTTTTTTCTACTATTTCTTCAAAGTTGTGTTAGTTGTGATCCTTTTCGAGGTTATCAACACTAGGGTAGAAAATCTATTAGAACAAATTTAGCAACTGTTTGGGCTCCATTAAAAATGTATTTTGGAATAGTAATTTTCTGGAAAATGTGTAATTAAAAAATAAGGAAAAGTTTTTGATTTACGTGTAATATTATTTTATTGGAGAATGTGTGATTGAAAATGAGAGAGAGAAAAATGCATTTTTTGGATAATGGAGCCCAAACAGGGCTTAGTCTTCTAATGTATCCATAAGATTGGGGAAGAGGGTAATGTAAATACTAATGCAAGTAGATCAATCAACTAGCAATATTAATCAAATGCTGCAATTAGGAATTATCACACCATCATTACGTTCCATTTATGAACAGGAAGTACAAACTATAGTTGTTTTTTCTCATTCACCTCAATGATAAATATTCCAGTTATGCCAATGAATTAGGATTGACTACAGTAAGTTCTCTCTGTATACTGTGACATCCATTAAGTAGAATATGCACATGATTTTTGTTCTTTGCAATGCCAAAATAGACGATAGAAATTTCGGGTATGAAACATCAGTAACACGAGAAGCAAAAGGCATCACTTTAAAGTGTTACAGACTGCATTTACAACACACTTTTCCGAGTCAAATGTAGGCCATGCTCGTCTTATCTCTTTGATGAGAAGAAAATTTATTAATATATTTCAGAGTAAGATATGATATATACATCAGAATTGCAGTCAAAAGTTAAATTAAAAGGATCCCTACCTACAGATAGTTAAAAGCACAGAACACTAAATCTACTAAAGAAATATCAGATATAAAAGCATAATAGTTTATTTCAGGAAATATGCTAAGAACAGAAAAGTCCTCTAGCAAACCAGCCATGAAGTAACTAAATTTTATGTCATAACATAGGCAACCATTTAAGTATAGACAGTACCCTAAAATCACGAGCTGCATGTGGACTGCTTGCAATTTTTGGCCTGAAAGCCTGTGGATTACGCTCCAGTGTAGCTTCAACTGCTTCTCGTCTGGCATCGTCATTTTCAATGTTGTTATGACAATTCACACAGTTGCATCCATCGCAATATACGCCAGATGCAAAGCATTCGCAATACCTGACCATTAAAATATCATGCATCATAAAAAAACCCACATAGAAAAACAGTTTGCAGTTAATGCACACATGCTTAGTAGTAGGAGAATTCAAACCATTGGACTGTCCGCATTCGGAAATCCAGACAACATTATCAGTTCAGAAGATGTACACTGAAGTGCATGAGAAACCCAAAAGGTGTGCACAGTTCACACAAATAAATTTGTGTTGAGATTTCAAAATATAAAACTGTCAAACCACCAAGGTAATTATCAGTCGCAACCCATGTACACCGTGATATATCAAAAACCCGAAAGGTAGTTGTCAATTGTCAGGGTTAACAAAAGTCTCCAAGAATGTATAAATAGTTTTCTTTATTGCCCACTTGCCACCAAAATTTAGATATTGGTTAATAAATGAACATACAACTAAGTCTTTTTGATATTTGATAATAAGTGCCATAGAAATCTTATAAAAGATTATTTCACAATACAAATGTTGCTAAAAGGGAAAGAGATTATTTAGCATCAAGTAAATATATCAGTATAGCAATCCAATGAGTGCTGGTCTTTCTATATGCTATAAACATAAGTTAAGATCTCTAAACAAATCCATCAATAATTGCAGTTATTCTGAATCATCACCTAAAATACCTGTGGCTAGACTTATGATATCCTCAAACACACACAAAATAGAGTGGAAACAGTCATCAATTATCAGCATCGATTACATATAGCTGCAACTTAAAAGACCTGAATTTGAATTATCTCCAAAGAATTATATCAGTTATCTAGTCCAATAGTTTAATTACAAAATATTGGCCAATTTCTGTCAAGACCACTAATAATATATGGCTAAAGCTCAAATGTGAAAGCAACAAGTCTGTTCCGTGTCCTTGATTTTGACATTGTTGAGGCAATGGATGCACCAGCTGGCACAGAGAGTATTGACTACCCTATTGGCTGTTGCTTAAGCTGTAGCACTCATACTGAATCCTTCACTTCCCCACCTTTACTACCCTATTGGCTGTTGCGCAAGCTGTAGTACTCACCACATCAATACCATGGCAAGAATGTGAAGGAATCAACATATTTTGAGTCAGGCTTTGCCGACCACAAAATACATAAAATGTGACAGCTACTTACAACTTTAAACACCGTGAGTGTTTGCAGTTACACTGCTTTTGCTTCTTTGGAGTACCATCGTTAACTTCAGCTAGATTTTGCCTTGACCGTGCCCTTGGGGATTCAGGTTTCCTGAAGGAATGAAGAGTATGAATTATAACAAAATAGCAAGAGAATTGTCTTGGTATATCAATCATATATGCTGTGTGCATAATATAGGCACGAGTGGAGATCATTAGACAGTCAATCAATGGTATCAAATGCTTATCCTTTTCACTATTTAACATGTAAAGTAAAAGAACGAAGACGGAGAACCATTCCGGAATTAAATTTAAATTTTCATCTTCAAATGATTAGGCTTCAAAAAACAAGAATGGAACAGAAGAATCTGCTAGGATGTAATTCTGAATCTTCATGAGCTATGATGCAATGAAAAATACAAGTATGCAATAAATCCAAATGATTGAAAATGTCATTAACCCAAAAATATGTGGCAAGCAGACTAAGGCAAGAAAATACATGGGAATCTTCTCATGCACATGAGCAGATAATTTGTTATATGTGCACCACAAACAAAACTATGCCAAAATCAGAGATTACACATAAAAAGTATTTACAGAATAACTTAGTGAGGTAACCCAAAATATGATGTTGGAACAAGAAATAGGCATTAGCATCCACTTTTATAGTGATGTAACCCACAAATTACTCATCAGCTGAGTGATATTCGAATGAGTCAAAGACATAAAGACTTCCACAAAAGTTTCTTACTTAACATGCTAAATTAGATTTTGTAGGGCCAGAAAGAATTTTGAATAACAAATTAACGGTCAGTCTAACCAATGTATCTTACAAATTTATATAAACCAATAAATGACAAAATTGTCTATCTGGGGTGCTCATTATATAAAGAACGAATTCTAAGATCGTTCTGAAAATTACGAGTGTTCAAAATGAAAAGATCAAAACTTTGTAACTGAGCTGAAATAACTGACAAACAAACCCACAGATTTTTATAAATTTCTAAACTTTAGCTGTATATAAATCACTTTTCTCCAAAACATCAAAATTGTTCAACAAATTCAGATTCGGAGGAGAGAAGACTCACAAAGCAGGTCGAACGGAAGGATGAGAGGAAGCTACGGCTGGTTGCGGAGCTTGTTGCATTGTCAAAAATGGCATCTGTGGCAGCGGCGGAGGCTTTGGCGGCTGATTTTTCGGCTTCACTAACTGTGGCTGCTGCTGCTGGATAAGATGGCTCGGCGTTTGCGATTGCTGCGGTTGAGATACCTCCAGCAAAGCCAATCCCACGGACGATGATGCGCCATCCCCGAACCCCGTAAAATCCAGTTGTCTCGCCGGATTCCTCACCGGAAATTCCGCCGCAGCTGGTGGAGTAGCCTCTGATTGCTGCGGTCCTTTTGGAAGAAAATCCCCTCCCTCAGTTTGTTCCATTAAAAAAATGGAACAAATATAACGCAATTTTTCGTATCAGTCAACACGAATTATACACCTGTTCTCACTGGAACACCCAGAATTGAACGAATTTCGAAATTCAAAATCTAAAAAGGGCAAAAATCTGGAATTAAATACTGGTCTCTTTTTACACAAATCAGATTCAAACAAAAATCCAATAAATATGTCAGGCTCTAAAATTCCTCACTAATTAACCTCAATCGAGAAGCCTCTTGATCCGTATTTACATATAGAATTACGTATATAAATACTTTTCAGTTTTCACATACGAATAATTTGTGTTGAGAAAAAAAAAAAAAAGAGAGGAGGAGGAGGGATTTTCGAAAGAGAAGGGTTGGAGGCTTTTAGTAGCTCCTCCCTCTCTGGCTTGGCTTTTGAAATTCAATTTTACAAATTTTGGACGGTCAGATTTAGCTGATAATCTCATCGTACGGTTTCCACTGAGAATATTGAATCCAACGGGTAAAATTCATAGAAACCACGAAGGTGGATTTTGGGCCGCTGGATCATTGGCGTCTGATTTTCGAGGACAATTGTAGCATGTGGTGAAGAATTGTCCAGTGTTGTCAATTCCAACGTGGAACTTAACTCTAACCTGCCACGTCGTGGATTATTGTTAGATAACTGAAGAGTTAGGGATGGTCTGCTAGGGTCGTGAGTAGGTGAATATTTGTAAGAGAATAGTAAGATTCTGTTTCGTGAAAAGAAAAAATTAAAATAAAATAATAATTTTATGGCGCTACATTGCAGGACGCCGTTGACTTGCGGGTAAATGGTGAGCGAATTGAGGAATTTTCAATTTTGTGAAAAGATCTTAAAGGGAAAATTAGGGACGGTTCTTTTCCTATTTCAATTTTTAATTTTGAATTTTAAGTGTTCATTTTCTTTTTGTTATTTTGAAAAATTATTTTTAAAAATAAAAAAAAAATCCAAAATCCGTTTACATTCTTCCCCTCATCTCTCTCTACCCATCCTCTCTCTCTCCCCCGCCTCTTTCTAGTCTCTCTTCCCCTCTTCACTGCTACAACAACTTTTTTCCGACAAGACACGTTTTCATCAACTGCGAGAAACGCTTCGCCCCTTTTCTCCGACAAGACACATGTCTTCACTGTTGCAGAACCGCGAGAAACATTGTGCGCAACACTCTGAAGTTGTCAAGCAAAAAGACTTCATCAACGTGCTAGTGGTAGTGGTGGTTTGGGATGATTTTGATGTTGTTGGGGGGTTTTAGGTGATTTTTGTTGATTGTGCAAATAGGTGTGTTGGCGGTGGTTTTTGTTGGTGGTGCACGTGAGTTGTTGACGGTGGTGGTGGCGGTCGACGATGGTGATGGTGATAGTGGTGTGGTGGATCTAGGCAGTGTTGGTGGTGCAGGTGGAGGTGTTGACAGTGGTGGTGGTAGTGTGATGGATCTGGGCAGTGTTGGTGGTGGTTGGTGACGTCAACCTTGGTGTGGTGTTGTTGGAGGTAGTTTTGTGGCGATGACGGTGACGTTGGTGTTAGTTGGGGTGATGTTAAACTGAAAACACCCAAAACACGTTTTGAAAATTTTTGCTTGATTTTAACTGAAAACACTCAAAACGACAAATATGTCATTTTGAGTTTCTTTGTAAATTTTAAACTTTTTTCGAAAATTCGTTTCTGAAAATAGATAAGTAAACGTGTTTTCAGTGTTTTCAAAAATTAAAAATTGAAAATAACAAAAAGAACAGACCCTTAGTTTTAGTCTTTCTTGGTTTTCTATAACAGATTCTGCCTATTTAACTTTTAAAAAATCAATATATTTTTTTTTTGGTTGAGATAACTCTAATACCTTTAACTACTAGTCACCAAGCAATGAGCGTCCCCTCAAACTCCACATCTTGCATATTAAGGAGATCATGCTTTTGAGGCAGAAATGTATAGTGAAATCGAGACTCCATTCGAAATATCACTTTACTACAATAGAAATCTTGAAAGGATCGATAAAGGTATGTATATTTTTCATGTTCCTAACCCCATTGTAGGCCCTTTTGCGATAACTCTGTGCCCCAATAGTATACTCACCTTCTCACTTGCAAAAAAGAAATTCACTTGTTAATTTTTTTTTTCAAATAACGCTCGTGTTGTCAATGAGAACTTAGTTTGTAACATCCGCCAATTTCCTCGACAACAAGGCTTGAACAACTGTACGGAAATTTCGAAATCAAAGACCACCCAACCCGTAAGAAGGCTCCACTTATCCAATTTGATCCATGCTCTTTCGTTTTCATTTTTTTATTTTCTAGCTAAAAATAAGGATACGTGAGTCTTTTTTACAGATTTTTTTTTATCTTTTAGCAGTCAAGTAAGTGAAATCTTGAGAACCAATGAAGATATAAAATTGAGGGTCATGCTACATGTACAGAATTTGTTCACAGACCATTCACAGATTATAGTTGGCATCATTACATTGGAAGTTAAAAAAAAAAAAGGAGATCCGATCAGGTGCTACCAACGCGCCACCTGTAAAACATCCGTGAAGGAAAAGCATGTTCATATGGCTTCTCCTAAAATTGATAGGTGAACATGTAGCCGATAAATGTATTTTGAAGACCAAGCTGCAACTAAGTCGATAAACCGATAGTTACACCATGCGCCTTATATTATAAAATAAAAACCCCTTGTTTGAACCTTTTTTTTTTTTCTCAAAATTTATTTTCAATCACTTTCTTTTATGAAATAATTTTACATGTAATCTAAAACTTTTTTCCATTTCTTAACCACACATTTTTCAAAAAACTACTATTCTAAACACATTTGCCCTAAAAATGGAGCTTAAACAGGGCAAACATTAGTTAAAGCAACTCTTTTCAAAGCCTAAGCTTTGGATATAAGTAGGGATGCAATTTGGTTTGGCTCGGGATGGCAGTGACTTGGCCCGAAAAAGCCCGAGTTGACTCCGCTATGAGCCTCAATTTTGGGTATCGACTCAAGCATTCATGTGTCACGAGCCAATATTGGCTCTTGAGACAGCATTGTTGCTCATATTACAGGCAGCATTACAACTACCTAAAATAGACAGTTGTAGTGCAAACAGCAGCTAGTTGCCCATATTACAGGTGGCACTGCTTCCTTTTTTTTATTATTAAAAAAAAAAGAGTTGGCTCTCGAGCCTAAATTTTTTAGTCGAGCTTTTTCTCAATGGTTAGGTAAATTCAGAGCCAGCTCGAATCGTTTACATTCCTAGATATAAGAATAATATCTCCTACACCAATGTCATGGTGCCTGCTTTAGGCCATAAGATGATATTTTTAACAAACGGGCTTTTTAGGGCCCGTTTGATTTGTGTTTTGGTTTTAAATTCATTTTCGATTTTTTTTTTTTATTTTGAGGGTTTGTTTTAAAATTAATAAAAAAGTATTTGATTTGTCATTCTGAAAAATTATTTCCCAAAAAAAAAACTAAAAAAACACATTTGGTTTGAAATTTTGAAAATTTATTTTATGACATTTTTTCCATAAAATTTGTTTGTTAGTAAAATAAATAAATTATGATAATATATTTTCAAATAACATATACATTTTAAAGTGGTGAATTTTTTACAATATTTTTTCTCACTACAAAAGTAAAGTAAAATAAAACAATTGATAAATTGAGTTAAAATATAAAAAAAATAAAAAATAAAAATTAATATCATGGATCAAGAATGTTTTTTTATCTGTATTCATTTAAGGGTCCGTTTGATTGCAAATGTGGAAAATGGATGGAAAGAAAATATTTTTACAAAGAATTAAATTGCCTACAAATTGTTTTACTGAGAATTTGTAATTAATTGTATTTGATTGGTATAATTTTTCACTTAGAAAATGTTGAAAGTTTGGTGTCTGTTTGGCTTCATTTTTTTTATGAAAATTGACCATGAAAGTGATAATTTTTTCTACCATTAAGTTTAGAATTTG
>CAIGRO010172060.1:0-33309 GCA_903798355.1 Fraxinus baroniana
AGAGACGTTCTGCACCAAAAAATCAAACGTATGGACGTTTTCCATAAAATCCGTCATAGATATGAACGTTTTGCGCCAATTACCCGTAGAAGTTTCATTATGAGACTAATATGTTATTTTTTATAATGTTTTTAAGGAAGTAATTTTCAAGCTAATTTGTTTAAAGACGCAATTGAAAAGTTCTTTGTCATGCTTGAGAAAGGAAAAATATACTGACTTCAAAATGGAAAAATAAAAGCAATCAATACTTTCAACATTTCACATTATATAAATAATTTCATAAAAACTTATATATATATATATCATGTTTTTGAAATATTAATACCATTTTTAAAGTAATTGAGATGATTCATATTATTAAAAAATTTAAAATTGTAATATATATATATATTTCAAAAACATTACGCATATTCAATCAATACATAAGACGTGCACGTGCTTACCACTAATCAAATAAAAATGAACTCGTGTGCCCCGGGGCACATCCAAGATGGCAAAGATAGTGCAGGCTGGGCTGCAATCTCAGGGTGGAGAGTTCGAATCATGAAGGGAGTAGCCAAGTGTTGTAATACCCAAACCATGTGGTGAAGCAGCTTGGTGTTGTAAAATCTGGCGCAGGAGGGCTCCCTTGGGGCCAGGAGTATAAAGCTTGCAGGGACACTGACTTGATTGAGCATAACCCGCGATTTACCTTCGCCTGTGATGAGGCACCGGATCAGGTGGTCCAGGATTAGTCAGGTGTAAGCCTGGAACCTGGGTATTAAAATAAAAATAAAAACAAAAATGAACTCGTTTAAAGTTCTAGAAGATGTGGAATAACATGCGACTTTAGCTCAACTGCACAAAACGTGACGGCACCTGATCTCGACCCCAACATAGGAAATTCCGTATCTGTCTCTCTGTCTGTACAAAATAACACACTCGGCTAACTCTCTCTCGCTCTTTCTTTCTGCTGTTATTTCTGGGTGTGCAATCCGAATCGAGAAATGGGTCGTCGGATCTCCTGTCGGATCACGGCCGTATCCTTATTCCTCCTTCTGATCTCGACGACAGTACACTCGTTCTATCTCCCCGGTGTGGCCCCTCGCGATTTTCAAAGAGTAGTGTTTCTGTCTATTTTGAACACTTACAGCCTCTCCTAATGCTCTTTGATTTAAATATTACCTGAATATGACGTGATCTTTAGATCTAGTAATATTATAGTTGATTTCTTGGCTTGATTGTTTATTTTTCTAGTCGTAGTAACTTCATTTCTGTTCTTAAAATTAGTTTTGATTGATGGAGATCTAGGGTTTATATGTTGTACGATTTGGTGAATTGGATTTGGATCTAGGGTTTTGGCTGTTGTGATGTAGTATTTTTTTTTTTTGGAATTTCGTTTGTAGCTTTTGTATTTGATTTGATAGTATGCTGCTGTGTGGTCTTGTTATGAACTCCATTTAGGAGGAAAAGAAAATATAACTTTCCAACATTTGACTTTCGATGATAATTGATACAAAATTTTGACTTTTGTGAATACAGTTCCACGTGTGTTTTTGCCAGTGCGTATATGTGCTTAATAATGATAATTGCGCTGATGATGAAAAATATCTGTGGGGTTGATCCAAATAGCAACTATAGCACTTGGCGGATTGCAACGACCATAGTAAAAAGCAGGTCTTGGGAAATTAATGTTATTGTGCTGTTTAAGAGGTTGTCTTAGCTCTAAGCTTGCCTGATACCATCTTCTTGGTGATGCCAACTTGGAAAATCATTCAATCCAAAAAGTTCTTGATATTTGTGGACATCTGTTGTGTAATGCATTCATTTACTTCAATTTCATGGTTATTATTTTGTAGCCAATGGTATCAAGTACATTTAGGTCGATTAAATTCTTCTATGTATTTATTGATTTTAAAAGGTTGATTCTTTTATATATTAGGTTTTCTGCTTGTGTTAGATTTTGTCTTCTTTCTCGCCCAAGCAATGTGAAGAGCTTATTGGATTGTGCCTTTTTATATCCTTTCCCTATGTAATGTCCTTTTTTACTTTATAACAGGGGGATGAACTTCAAGTCAAAGTGAATAAGCTGTCATCTACTAAGACACAACTTCCATATGATTTCTATTACTTGAAATATTGCAAGCCAAATAAAATCATGAATGTTGCTGAGAACTTGGGGGAGGTCCTTCGAGGTGACCGCATAGAAAATTCTATTTACACTGTGAGTATCCATGATAACCTCTATTCTAATCTGGCACAGTCATTTCAAATGTCAGTATTTGTAAGGTTCCCTCGTGTATATTGTTTTCTTATATTATTCTATGCAAATGTTTTTATATACAATATTTCTCCAATTTTATATTCCTAAAATTTTCAAATTGAGCTAATAGTGTTGAGGACATATCTTGTGTGTCTGAAATAATAAAAATATAAAACACATATAAGCACAATTCTATATAGTGTGTAATAAGTGTCCTCCCATGTTAGGAAGTTTAAAAAATAGGTGACTCCATGTGGCTGTCGAATATGAGTCCTAGAGCGTATGGCACCATGCTTCACAAATATTGACATCGTTTCTAATTTAGACTAGTTTGTTTAATGCTAGTTTAACATGAGGGAGGACCAGCCTTGTAAAGTGGCTTGTAAAGTTAAGCTTGATGCTGATGCTGCAAAGAACTTTAAGGAAAAAATTGATGATGATTACAGAGTCAATATGTAAGTGCATAACTGCATTCATTATCTTTTCTCTTTTTTATTTTATATAATCATCATTAATAATCATTATACAAGAATGATAGCTCTGAAATTGGTTTTTTGCTTTATGAAATGTGAATACAGGATTTTAGATAACCTTCCAGTAGCTGTTCATAGGCAAAGGCGAGATGGAAGTACGTCAACAACTTATGAACATGGTTTCCGTGTTGGGTTCAAGGGGAATTATGCTGGGGTTAGTTGCTGTCAATAATTATCTTTCTGGAAGATATATAAATTTCTTTAATTAGTTTAACAAATTTACTTGCTTCTGCAGAGCAAAGAGGAGAAGTATTTTATTAATAATCACTTGAGCTTCAGAGTCATGTACCACAGAGATCTTGAAACTGATTCCGCCCGGATTGTTGGGTTTGAGGTTACTCCAAACAGGTTATTTGCCGTTTATGACCTCTATAGTGATTTCCTTGTGCATGTGCATCTCACATTAAAGGATTTGACAATAGGAATTTCGTTGCAACTGTTGGTATTATCCAATTTGATTCAGGTGTAACTTTTTAGAATCATAAGTTTAAAAGCCACGTGGAGATTTTTTCTTGTATAGAGTTGTTTTATATCAATTTGGGCTTCTCATTAATTTATATTTACAGTATTAAACATGAGTACAAGGAATGGGATGAGAAGAATCCTCAGCTCTCAACATGCAATCAGGACACCAAAAATATAATCCCGGGGAGCACTGTTCCACAGGAAGTTGATACGGACAAGCAGGTTGTGTTCACTTATGATGTTTCTTTCAAGGTACCCTTTTTGTAACCATGTGTTCGTTGCTGCTGATTTTAAGCCCCCCCCCCCAACCCACCCACCCACCCACCCACCACCACCACCGCATTGGAATTATTTGTTATATCTTCCTTTTGTAGGAAAGTGATATAAAGTGGGCATCGCGCTGGGATACCTACCTTCTCATGAATGATGATCAGATCCACTGGTTTTCTATCATCAATTCTTTGATGATTGTCCTCTTCCTCTCTGGTATGGTTGCAATGATCATGATGAGAACTCTGTACAGAGATATTGCAAACTATAATCAGTTGGAAACCCAAGATGAAGCTCAGGAAGAAACTGGGTGGAAACTTGTTCATGGAGATGTGTTTAGAGCGCCTACATATTCTGGATTGCTGTGCGTTTACGTCGGGACTGGTGTTCAGATCCTTGGGATGACGCTCGTGACAATGATGTTTGCACTCTTCGGTTTCCTCTCACCTTCCAACCGTGGTGGGCTTATGACTGCCATGGTTCTCTTATGGGTCTTCATGGGCTTGTTTGCTGGTTACTCATCAGCTCGTCTATACAAAATGTTGAAAGGCACCGAGTGGAAGAGGATTACCTTAAAAACTGCTTTCATGTTTCCTGGTATTCTGTTCTCTGTCTTCTTTGTTCTGAATGCTCTTATCTGGGGAGAAAAATCATCTGGAGCTGTACCCTTTGGAACTATGTTTGCTCTCGTGTGCTTATGGTTTGGAATATCAGTGCCGTTGGTTTTTGTCGGCAGTTATCTGGGTTTTAAGAAACCAGCCATTGAAGATCCAGTAAAGACAAACAAGATCCCAAGGCAAATACCCGAACAGACGTGGTATATGAAACCTATATTCTCTATACTTATAGGAGGCATCCTTCCGTTTGGGGCTGTTTTCATTGAATTATTCTTCATTTTGACTTCCATCTGGCTGAACCAGTTCTATTACATCTTTGGCTTCCTTTTCATAGTCTTGGTGATTTTAATAATCACATGTGCAGAGATAACAATTGTTCTCTGCTACTTCCAGTTGTGCAGTGAAGATTATCATTGGTGGTGGAGGGCTTACCTAACTGCTGGTTCCTCGGCTTTATACCTTTTCCTCTACTCTGTTTTTTACTTCTTCACTAAGTTGGAAATTACAAAGCTCGTTTCTGGCATTTTGTACTTTGGGTATATGCTCATTGCTTCATATGCTTTCTTTGTGTTGACGGGAACCATTGGCTTCTGCGCTTGCTTCTGGTTTGTTCGGAAGATCTATTCCTCTGTGAAGATCGACTGATGTAAAAATAGGGAAAGTGGGAATTTGGTAGTAGTATGGGTGATGGAAGAGCAATTAGATCGGCAACTCCTTAAATGCAGGATAAGAGCTTGAAACTCTGTAAATTTTTCCAGCCTGCAAAATAACGTACTTTCATTTTCTGGTTGCTTGTATTTTATTTCATGTTCGATTTTGTTCAAAACCAAAAATCATTTTCATGGACTGTAAGATGTTGAAGAATTTCTAATAGAAGTGACCTTAGTGTACTGGAACTTTTCTGTTTTTCATATTCCATGTGCTCCACCAAGTTATTGCTGCTAGAAAATTAAAATATATGTCATTCTAGAAAGAGATCAGCCGGCGTACACAAGGAACAAGGAAACGAGTTGGTGTAGGTGCCTTGAACCTTTTGTAACCGTGGCAGTTGTATCTTCAATCTTCCATTTTCTACACTCATGTCCATATTCTTTTAAAACTGTGCTAAGCATGTCAAACAGGAATGTTTACTCGAACATTAAATGGTCACGTGACGTGAGGGATAAGTTGAAGTACGGAGATATATTTATGAACATTATAAAATACTATTCTATTTTTATTTTTTAAATGTAGCGCTTGTTTGGTAGAGATTTTTTGAGAAGAGATTCTTTGAAAAGTTTTTCTTTGAATGTGTGGTTAAATAAGTATGGGGAAGTTACACAAAAATGCCAAAAATGATTTTTATTTTTTTATTTTTAAGAATATGTTGTTGATCATGAGTAAGAATAACAATGAAGCGAGTATGGAATGAGTCAACCATTTTCACCTTCGTCCCATCTGTCACACTCCATTCATACAATATACTAACCAGTGTAGGAATACAATTGATGATTTAACCTAGACATCCAAATTCACCCCACTTTTGTGTGTGTGTGAATAAAATAAAAGCATCTCCGAAAGTATATTCAAAACAAAAGAGCAAAAAATTGAAAGCCCAAGATTGACTAATCAAGAGGGGGTGAATTGGTTTTTAATACTTTTATTAAACAATATACTAGCAATTATAATAATTCAACAAAATATGCACAAATATAAAGATAATTAAACACGAGCAATCGAAGAATTAATCTAAATTTAAGCAAGTAAAGACTAAATAGATTAATTCAAATATAAGCAAAAATATAAAAGCGATAAGTAAAAGAGATAGAGAGTGCAAACGATGTAATATGGAGGTTCGATCCAATGCAATGATTTACGTCCCCCGTTACCAAGCTCTCCGGCACGAGCAAGACCTTTTTCACTATGTTGATTGACTTATGGTGCAATTCAATCATTTATAACGCTTCCGATGACTTACAAGCAAGGAGCACCGATTCTTATATAATGTTGAGCTTTATGGGACCTCAACACGACCCATACTATTGAGCTTTATGGACCTCAATATGACCCACACGATGACTTACAACAAGAAATACCGATCTTTATACAATGTTGATATTTAAAGGATTTCAACACGACCCACAATTCAAATAAAGTGATTTTACAATGAGACTTCTCTCTTGATAAATAATACAAACAAATTAAGTACTAAGAGATGCTAACACTTCAATGAATAGTAATGAATGATAGCTCAAGTGCTAGATGAAATTTTTTGATGAATATGATAATAAAAAATTAGATTCAATCAATCAAAGTGTTTAAATGAAAAGATGAAAAGATAAATAGAATATAAGTTCAAAAATCTTCTCAAGAAATATTTCTCTTTTAATGAATGTTTGTAATAAATTAAGCATTAAGAGATAAATGAGAAATTTTGATGAATATGATGATATTACAAGTTTAGTTCAATCAATCAAAGTTTCAATATGAAGAAGAAGAATAAAAGTTTATACAATGATGGCACTAAGTCACACTTAGTTAGCCAACCCGAATTCACACAACGCACACACGAAGTACAAGACAACAGTATATAAAGAACACAATCTTTACGGGAAGGGAAATGATAAAGGTACCCGGAGTGTTTACACTCCGGGTTACCCGCCTCTCACATAAGTGAGGGGCCCACCGTGGGCCCCTTGCAAATATAATAATTCTGCCCCCTCATTGTGAGGGGGCAGTGGAGCCGGGTAACCGGACGTGTAAATGCCCGGGTACCCATAACAAAGTCCTTACGGGAAACCCAACTTATTTGTTACTCAACAATAATACAAGACAGGAGGGAAAACACTAAAGCATCACAACACTCTTGTGTCTCAACAGGTCTTGCCTTCAGTATTTATAGACCAAAATCGTATGCAGTTGACTTCCCCAACTGCCAAAGGAATAAACTAATCCAGTTGGCCCAAAACTGCTAGAAACTGCATCTCTCAATTAGTCCTAGTAACTGTCCACACTTTCCACTAGTTTGGACTCCGAAAACTTCCCAACATATGTGCCAGACGTGCTCCAATTGGACACCCGAATTTGTGGAATTCAGCCCACTAACAACAAGCTGGATCAGCCCATGTCTTGTCTGTCTGCAACTTTCTGCCCAATAACAGCAAGCTGGATCAGCCAATTCCTTGCTAAGCTGCAACAATCTGACACCACCAAACTGAAGCACCTTTTCCATGTTTTCCTTGCTCTGAATCCGAAGTGTGCACCATCAAGACACCATTCCCGCAATATCCCGCCATGAGTGCAATGTGTTCCCCTGCCATCGCGCATGTCAACCTTTAAAGGACTGACAAACCTTTTCCACCAGAAGAGTTCGACGTCCTCGTTGGAAGAGAATCAAGATACTCCTTTACCTTGTCCTCAAATTGCCATAGATCAATGTCCCTTTCATAAGTTGCATCAATCCTGATGCTATTTTTCCACAAAACAAGATAATATGTCCTTTGATTTTTCTTGCTTGCCCCCATAGTTTGATGTCCAATGATCTTTGCCTCCTCATTTTCATACTGTTTTCGGATCATAGAAGGAGCCCTCTTAGCTTGCAAACGATCTTCTCCCCATCAAACTCTCATTAAAGGCTTTCAGATAATTTACATGGAATTTAAGATAAACTTTCACATGATCAGACAACTTTGACCAATAAGCTACCTTCCCAACCCGTTTGATCACTTCAAAAGGACCATTATATTTTTGGACTAACTCACGATGCACCGTTTTGCTACTGATCTTCTTCCAAATTTGAGGAGTCAGTTTCAGCATCACTTTATCCCTGGCCTGGAACTCTACATCCCATCTGTTCTGATCAGCATACTTTTTCATCAGTCGGGCAACCTTTGCAAGACTGTCCTTTGCATGCTCTATCATCTCCTGTTTGTTTAGAGCAAATCGAAAAATAACTGGACATACACTGCGTCCCTCTTCTTTCACAATTTCAAGAGGCGACTTGGGCATATGCCGCATAGTTAATTCTGTCGGACACATTCCCGTTGTAAATGATTGATGGAGATTGTAGCAAAACTGAGCCGTATCCAGTAAGGCAACCCAATTTTTCTGACTTGTTGTCACATAGTGTCTGAGATATTCCTCCAACAATGCATTGATCCGTTTCGTCTGACCATTTGTCTGCGGATGATTTGCTGTTGAAAATCTCAACTCAGATGCCATCATGTTGAACAACGTAGTCTAGAACTTGCCTGTGAACCTCGAATCCCGATCACTCACAATATCTTCTGGCATTCCAAAGTACTTCACCACATTTTTGAAAAACAATCCAATAGCAACGTTCGTTGTACACTCGTGCGGAGCTGGAATGAAAACTGAGTACTTTGAGAATCCGTCCGCCACCACCATAATGGATTTGTACCCATCAACCTTTGGAAAACTCGCAATGAAATCCATGGAAATCGACTGCCAAGGCCTTTATGGAACCGGCAAAGGCTGGAGCAAACCTGCCTCTTTCCTCATTTCTGTTTTATCCTGCGGCACACCAAACAAGACTTAACATACGCCTCTACCTCGTCACCCATCTTCGGCTAGTAATACGATTTTGAGAGCAAAGCCAACATCATCTCAATGCCTGGATGCCATGCCCATAGTGGATCATGTATTTCCTTCAACAATATTTGCCTCAGTCCCCTCCGAAGGCACATACAATTTGCCACCCTTGGCAAAGATCAAGCCATCCTCGATCCAATACCGTCTTATCAAGCCTTTCCTGATTTCCTGCAGTAGCTTAGTATAAGCAGCATCCTTTTCAGCCCACTGTCTGATTCGGTAAAGAAAATCCTATTCGACCATCATCAAAGCCGAAACATATGCTTCCACAGACTTTCGACTAAGTGCATTTGTAACCTGATTATGGTTGCCTAGCTTATGAACCCACGTAAAATCAAACTCGACCAGAAATTCCTGTCATCTCGCCTGTTTTACCAACAGCTTCTTTTGACATCGAAAATATGTATTTGCTACATTATCCGTGAGAACAGTGAATTTTGTTCTCAACAAATAATGTCACCATGTCTCCAAGCAATGAATAATTGTAGTAATCTCCTTCTCATGAGTTGAATATCACTGTTTTGCATCCTTCAATTTCTGACTTTCAAAAGTGATCAAATGGCCCTCATGTACCAATACACCACCAATGGTACGATCAGATGCATCAGTGTGTACTTCAAATGGCTTCTCAAAGTTCGACAATTGCAACACCTGTTTAGTTGAAACAACCTGTTTGAGCTTCTCAAAAGCTCGTTGGCACTCCTCTGACCATTTCCATTTCTGATCCTTCTTCAGTAAATCCATCAAGGCGTTCACTTTCTTGGAATAGCTTTGAATGAACCGCCGATAGTAGTTAACTAATCCAAGAAACGAACGGAGTTCAACAACCTTGGTTGGGCTCGGCCACTCCATGATAGTTTTCACCTTCTTTCCATCCATTCTGATCATCCCTTGACTGACCCAGTGTCCCAAAAACTTTATCCTCGATCGACAAAACTTGCATTTTTCCTTTTTGATATATAATTGGTGTTCTCTAAGCCGTGAGAACACTTTCCTCAAGTGATTAATATGATCACCCGGTGATCTACTATAAATCACGATATCATCCAAATACACGACCACAAATTCATCTAAGAACTCATACAACACGTCGTTCATTATATTGCAGAACGTGACAGGTGCATTTGTAAGACCGAAGGGCATCACCGAAAATTCAAAAAAACCATACCTCGTCACGCAGGCAGCCTTTGATTTATCCCCTTCCGCTATTCCTACTTGCCAATAACCCGACCACAAATCCAGCTTTGTGAAGAATGAAGCCTTCACCAATCTATCAAAGAGATCAACTACATTCGGCACCTGATACTTGTTGTTCACTGTCACTTTTTTCAGAGCATAATAATCCACGCACATTCTCATGGAACCATCCTGCTTTTTCTAAAATAGAACTGGGTACCGTAGGGAATTTTTGAAGGCTGAATGAATCCCGCAACAAGTAAATCATCAAGCTGCCTCCTCAATTCTTCTAATTCCGACGAGGCCATAATGTATGGGGCCTGTGCTGGAGCTTTTGCACCTGGTTCGAGTTCAATTTTATGATCGATAGCACGACGGGACGGGAGAGTCCTTGGGAGTTCTGAGGACATCACATTATCGAACTTGTCCAAGACCCTTGCAACTTGATCAGGTACCTCCACAATCTGATCTTCTTTGATCTCCACCAACGCTGCAACAAATGTCATCTCCCCTTTCTTTATACCTGCCTTTATCTGTTTTGCAGATTGCATGTCATCTTAAATTTGCTTCCCTTTATTCTTGTTAAGATATCTTGCTGGTACGAAACACGGACTCCCTTCATCCACAATGTATAATCCATTCAAATGTGGTACCACATAAGCTTTCCCCTTGACAAAGAACTCAATTTCGAGGATCAAGTTGAAATCATCCAAGGGAATAGTCATCAGATGGCACTTTCCCTCCCATTCGTCCACGCGAAAGGTGACTTCAACAGATCCCTTCACTGGCTGTGCTACATAAATCACAGCCTTTATTTTCGTTGTCACCTGAGTCATGCTCAAACCTAGCTTCTCCATGATCCTGTAACTTACAAAGTTATTCGTAGCACCGGTATCTAACATTGACAACACTTCCTTCCCATCAACAGCCACCTGAACATACATCAAGCTACGTTGTAGTGTAGTGATAGCATTCACCAGTTGTAACAGATTCACACGCGATGGGCTATCTTTCGAGTTGTCATCATTGCCTTCCAATCTTAAGGCATTCAGCTTCTCCCTCTTTGGACAATCCTTTACACGATGGGGAGCGTTGCAAATGAAACATCTACCAAAGCTTTTTAACTTGAGACACTGATCACCATCTTTCGACTTGGGGACCTCGAATTTCTTCTTCTTATCCACTTTCTTCCAGTCCTTCGATGCACCAGCCTTCTTTTCATTTGTTTTCCTCATAATAGAGGAAGTTCTGCCCATCTTGTAGTCAACCAGACAATCCGCTACAACCATCGCTGAAGGATGGTTCTTCACTCATTACCTCCACAATTCTGCCTGTGCCCAACCTTGTAGTCTCGACATAAGGTTGAAGAGTTTGTCCTTCTTGGACATGTTCTGGATATCCAGTATTAGAATACTGAATTCCTTCACGTATTCTCTCACACTTCCCGACTGCCTCCGCTTCTTGAGAGATTCCCTTGCAACCCAGGCCGTATTGCAAGGCAAGAATCAGTCCTTCCATTTCTTCTGTGATGTTTCCCAAGTAACAACATGCGACCTTTATGTAGCTTCGTAATCCTTTACCTGAGTCCGCCACCACAACTTTTCATCTCCCGATAGATACATCGAAATGATATTTACCCACTCCTCCGCTGGAATACAAGCAGCCTTGAAGTACTGCTCCATAGCCCATAGGAAGTTCTCCAACTCCTTGGCATTGCGAGCACTGTTGAACTGCTTCGGTTCAAGAACACGAATTTTTGAAGCACCGACTATCTCCCGAACATTAGTGCTGTTTAAGTCCTACTTTAGTAAGGAAATTTCACTTTCGAGGGCATCAAAACGAGCCTTTGAGTTATCCGCCAGTTTTATAAAATCCTTCATGAACGAAGATTGAATTTCATCGACTTCGCTTGCAAACTCCTCGAATTGAGCCTGCAATTCCTTGTTTACATCATTATGTGCATGTACTTGTGCAGCCAAACTGACCGCACTGTCGGTCATAGGAGCACCGACGAAACCCGATCTTTGAGATTCTGATTTGAGGCCATTTCAGTAAATGAAACCCAGCAACTGCAACAAAGCTCTGATACCAATTATCATAGGGACGAATTCCAAGTAAAATACTTAGCCAAATTTCAACCTAAGATGGCACTAAGTCACACTTAGTCAGCCAACCCGAATTCACACAACGCACACACGAAGTACAAGGCAACAATATATAAAGAACACAATCTTTACGGGAAACCCAACTTGTTTATTACTCAACAATAATACAAGACACGAGGGAAGACGCTGAATGATCACAACACTTTCGTGTCTCAACAGGTCCGGCCTTCAGTATTTATAGACCAAAATCGTATGCAGTTGACACTCCCAACTGTCAAAAGAATAAACCAACCTAATTGGCCCGAAACTACTAGAAACTGCATCCCTCAATTAGTCCTAGCAACTATCCACACTTTCCACTAGTCTGGACTCCGAAAACCACCCAACACACATGCCAGACATGTGCTCCAATTGGACACCCAAATTTGTGGACTTCAGCCCACCAACAAGCTAGATTAGCCCGTGCCTTGTCTGTCTGTAACTCTTTATCCATGAATAACGAGTTGGATCAGCCCATGCCTTACTAAGCTGCAACAATCTGACACCACCAAACTGAATCACCTTTTCCAAGTTTTCCTTGCTTTGAATCCGAAGTGTGCACCATCAACACACCATTTCCCCAATATCTCAGCATGAGTGCAGGGTGTTCCCATGCCATTGCACATGTCAACCTTTAAGGGATTGACACCTATCCACCTTTGCAATCAACCAGGAAGTATCACCCGCGATGCCAAAACATATCACATAAGCATGTCTCACATGCCCGGTGCCCTGGTAGTGGTCAATAAAATATTTTATAAGGAAAGCTCAATTTTACAATCATGCTGTGCTTGCTAGATTTTTAACCACGGACGTATGTCGTGCATGCATATGAAAATGCTCGTGAGTAACTTACTCAATGATCGTAACCATCAAATGATACACAATGAGCTCCTTATCAAAGTTATGTAAGTATTCCAATATTACTATATCACAAACACTATGTTTTTGCATTGTAGTTGTAAATGGATTTTCGCTTACCTTTTTGCCCTTGTGTGTGCACGCTTCTACGGAGCATAAATCAATTCACTTTTCCACTTAAAGTCGAAAAATCACCTGTATTACTAAAAACTATTAAACACAATCCTCAATTTGGTAATCTTAACACACACAATCCCGTGTTATGTCCATTCATACCAAAATAATTTAGATGACATTAACAATTCGAGTTACCGATTGCATTGCAAACTAGTCTCATAAATCACACTATTTCTTGAGTCAAATTATGAACGTCAACGTCATCTAATTGTTGTTTAACAACTTTGCACTCCTTAAAATGTATTCTCCATGCCTAAGATATAATTAATGGACATGTAAATGTTGAAACTACGCAAATCACCAAATTGGATAGAAGCTTTTTTTTTTTGTTGCTTTTTAATCGCTGCCATGTCCCATTTCATCCATATTTTTGCACTCTTAATCACATTCAATCCTTTCCAAAATTTAAACACATTTATAAAATATATATATGTGAAGATAACCATGTCATGAATTCATCACAAGTACAGGGTTTTCAGCCTCAAGTTGAGTTCTTTTTATAGCACGATGAACCCGATCGTTTCCGATGATGGTCTTTTGTTTTCATTACTTATTATGCCACCAATCAGTTCCTAACTTATTAAGAATTGTTTCTATATCTTACCACTCTTATATCCAAATGTTCAAAGTGATAAATATGTGTTCCATTCAAAATTTTATATAACACCAAATGTGAAACAAGTAAAATCCAGCAACTATACAGTTTATGTCCTTAGTTGTTTCACTCCATATATCTCCAACAATTTTCTTTCTTTTTATCATAATGACATCCCCAACACCAACCCCAACATAATATCAAGCAATTTCAAGGGTTCACATGATTGTAACACCTTAAGAAAACAATGAAACAACCTTCAAAACCAAGAGCTAAACTCACATATCTCGGATTTCAATTCCCAACTACTTGTTTTTGTTTCCCTCCGTTTCTTTTCTTTCTCTTTCACTTGGGGATCACTTGAAGGGATATAATATTTTAATATGAGGTATTTATAGAGTCCTAAAGGGGTTGGGGTCGTGAATCTTGCTTAAGAATTAAAAAAATACTTCATGCAAACATGTTGACATGTGTTAAGCAAGATGTGGTTTCATGCAGCAATATTTGACTTTTCCCTCATCATATTTGGATCCATTTGTGACTTATAAGATATATGTCTATCCTCCGTGAAGTATTAAGAGGGTGGAAGACGTGGTGAAAGCCTTAATGTTGAAGGAATTGGATGGTAAAATGACAAGTCTCCCAAGCATGAGGTGGCTTCTTATGGTTAAATTCTGATTTTGTACCTATTCTTGAAGGATTTGTATGAAACTTATGGATAATATACTAAATATATGAAGCCTTACGATAGTTGTAAATGTGACTAACGCTTAATGGTTAAGGAATTGATCATTACAAGGACAAATCGACAAGCATGAGGTGTATGAGATGTTCTTTGTAGTAGAAATCTGATTACACCTCTATCCTTGCAGGTACAAATCAAGTGTCCAGGTGTATTAAGCATGAGGTGTCCCTTGTAGTAGAAATCTGATTTCACCTCTATCCTGGCAGGTACAAATCAAGTGTCCTTAGCTTATTTTAATGTCTTTACAATCCATCTTACTTACCTTAAGATCCCAAAATATTTTATAGTGTTAATTCCTTAACCATTCATTTAATTACTTACCCTATTAACATCCCATTTTTGACCGATTTCAACAATTTGCACCTCAATATTTATAACGTCATGTAAAACCCATATTATTGCGTGGTGATCATGTCACTTTATGCTCATGTCCTAATATGTCAATTACCTATCTAGGGTTTACGGCGACCTTGATCAACCGAATGGAAAGCTAGAACCTTTATCGATACTAATTTCGGATACTAATTTCGGCCTTTTCAAGTTTCCAATTGCTTAACAAGTCAATCTCCAACATTTAGATTAACCTAATTTCTCTATCATAGCTCAATGTAGAATTAATCACCTAGGTCGATGAGTCGAAGGCTAACACCACATAAAGATCTTAACTCTCAATAATCAACTATACCATTTTAAAATAAAGCAATTAGGAAATTGATGTAAATGACATTGTAAATAGCATTCATGAATCATAATTGCCAAGTATGTAATGTGAAGTTCGGGGTATTACAAATCGGATATTTTTGTCACTATACACCATCCCATACGCGATTAAAGTGAGACGAGAAAGGGCTCGAAGCGAGATCTGGATGCGGCGGGGCGGGTCTCTAGCCCCCAGTTTTTTCCTTTTGTTTTTTATTTATTTTATGTTTTTAGTTAATAAATATTATTATTTTTGTTTCAATTTGTTAAGAACAATTTATGTTTTCTTTAAAAATAATATAAATCTTTCATTTTTTTGATAAAAAAACTTAAATTTTAAAATTAACTTTAAAATAGGAGGGGACTATGCTTTCCATACTCATTTCAGGGCAATGACCCAGCCCCGTCCCAACCCTATTTACCCGATTAGGCGGGTAATTCCCATCCCGCATATGAGATTGAACGAGTTTCTTTGTCATTCCTAAAATGAGTGTAGATGAGGAGTAATTATCAAAGAATCAAAATCAAACAAGGGTGAAAGTCAAAATTATTATTTTGGAATAAAATAAACAGATACTTTGGACAATTTTACCCTGATATCACGCAATTTCACATTTGTCATTTATGTTCAACCAACATTTTCCATTAGCTAGGGACACGAGTGCAATAGGTTAAAAGGTAGGAAAACGAGTGCAGCAAATGATAGTTCAGTACATAGTGCAACAATTACTAAAGTTCAGGACCCCCGATAGAATATACCCTTTTTACTTTTTTTGTCATCTTCTCTAGTTTGCTAATTTGAAAGACCAAGATAAAAGTATTTGACCCCTTCCAAAGAATTATTAGAGTTATCCTGGCCAAAGACCAAATTTGATATATCATTAGTATAATAATACAACTACAAGTACAAGCGTTTTGCAAAGAAAAGGCAAATGAAATGATTGCTTTCCTGCAAATGAACAATACAAATCTTGCATGTTTTTTAAGATTAGAGAAATCTGCATCATGGACTAATTCGTATATAGTCTCAACGTGCATTCTAATCCCTCCCTTGACCCCCCTAGCTTTTGAATTATTACAATTGAAGCCCAAAATAGTATAATAATTATTATACATACACTATCTCCTCTGCAATCATCTTGAAAATTTGTATGGGCTTTGGACCAGATGGTGTGTTGCATATATGTACAACTTCACCCCAGCAAAGCCAAAGAAATGGTTGAGATGAATTCGGAAGTCTAACAACTACCTCAAGAAAAGAAAACATTCAGCGACTCTTGTCGAGAGGAAACAGAACTGTGGTCGAACCCTTTAATGCCTTGACTTGGCCATGGATTAACTGCAAATGGCCTCTACAGAAACTTTCTTCATAACGTTTGGACATGGATCTCCTCCAAAGATCTCGGGTGTTACAGGTACCGCGCAAAATGGTTGCCCAACGCAATACTACAAGATTTAAAACAAGAAGCAGTGCAAAGGTCAATCCATATATCAGATGCAAATAAGCATTTTAATTAAAGACCAACCTGATAAACCAATCAAATCCATGGTCGGTTAAACCAGGAATGGGCTGGTTCACTGGTTGTCAACCAAGTATTAATATGTGGTTTAAGTTATAATCCGATTCTTAGTTCCTGGTCTTTTTTTCCGGTTGAACCGGGCCAGGCCAATTCTTAGAACACTGCTTTAATGCAGGTATGAGTAACTTCATGTAAGATCAGTATATATACCCTCTCGAAAACATCATAGGAATGAAATGCATGACAGCTTCCCTCTTGGAAGTTTCCACAGACCCCCTGGGGTGTTCCAAAGCTAGCAAATTTGATAGACGAGATTTTCTGACCGGGATCACACGAGAGGTGAACTTTTGGCCTCAATGGTTTGTTGACTTTACCGGATGCTTGCATCTGCCAATTCACTAATGTTGGCTGCCATTCAAATATATCTGCACATACACTTGCTAATTCTCTTTTTACCAAAGAGATCCCGTAAGGATTTCCTCCCCATTCTTCAAACACAACCAACAAATTTCCTGTTGGATAGAGCCAGGAACGAGGAACGTGATACCTAGAAAAAATCATTCCCCCTCGTTTAGTCGAATAAGCTCTATATAGGAGATAGGATGGAGTGATGTAGTTTTTCTTACCATCTCTGAGAAGCTTCCCCGCAATTGCCTAGGCATTTTTTTTCATCGAACCAACCGGCATAATTACAGGCATCACAACTGCCAGATGCTTTGTACTGATTCCAATAGCGTCCAATGCTTTGACCATTTATCCACACCTGGCCTTTACTCATGGTATTCATATCTAAAGCCAAAGGCTCGTCCCCATCTGGAGCGTTAAAAGTAGACTGGGAAAAAAAAAATCATCGGAGAATCGGTTAGGTAGCTTCAGTAAAAATGCGAGTAATCAAAAACTTTGACATGTATACTTTTTTGTGAGGTTTTAAGTGCACCTAAACTGCATTCAAATGAGTCGTCACGATTCAGTCGCTCCAAAAGACCGAACTAATTGTGCAAAACACACTCACCTTGTACCATGTTAGTGGCTGCCTTCCAGTAACATAGGAACCTTCAACCCATTCGACGGAAGAGCTTCCACTAAGCGAATGAATACTCAGAGCTTCTCCTTTTAGACCAACCTGTCCACAACATGGTGGTAATTTTAGAGATGAAGAATGTCGGCAATGAGAATGTTTTTTTGAAAATCCTAAAACTTACCTTGTAAGACCATTTCTGCCATGATAAGTCACGTTTCCCCTCATTAAGTCCACTAAGTGAAACTGGACCAAGAACACCAGCATTCCAAGTTTCGAAATGGGGACCAACGTTCTGAGCTCATACGCATGAAGAAGCATGTATTAGCGTATTATTATCCACTCAATGTCGAATAGTATCAAACTGGGATTTCCTTGACTTACTCGATATTCTAGAATAAAGATCATGTGGATGCATGGGTAGCCCCGTGTGTGTGTGTGTATGAGAGAGAGAGAGAGAGCATACCGGGAGACCAACAGCAATACTCAGCAGCGAGATTTTGTTGACTCCGGCTCTCAGATTTACACCTTGACTGAAAGTTAGTTTGGGATTTTCAAGACTTCCATAGCCAGTTCCTGCAGAGAAAAAAAAAAATAGAGGAAAGAAAACAGATTAATACAATGATGAACCATTTAGCAGCAATCTAACAACTAATTATTAATTTCTAAAGCACAACAAGCTCGTAAAGTAGCTTTCCCTTTGTCAAAGAAGACATTTATATTGTTTCACACATTATTTAACATCCCCAAAACTGATCCTTTAAGTCCAAGAGGAGAAAAAAAATATCTGCAGTTGCACCAGACGAGATCTAAAATTGTTTGGATGTAAATAAACACTAACCTGATAATTGACCATTGATGAAAATATGCAGAGCATGGCCTGCAGATAAGACTGTAAGAACAGGCAACTCCCCACCTCTTAAGAATTCTTCACTATCATCGATCTTCACACTGAATAAAGAAACAAAGAAGGAAAAAGTTAATAAAAACGAAAGCAGATTATAATTTTATTTCAAGGAATGATTTCTTTTTTCAAATGATAATGCAAGTAAAGTCACTTGAAGTTACACCAGCACTTACTCTGTTGTGTACCACAAATAATCTGTCCGATCTCTGGTAGTATTAATCTGCTCTAATAGTCCAACCATAGTAAATGAATTGTCTTCATATGATGCTGCAGTCTCTTCATTGTACGATTGCCAAGAAAATTCTGTGCCAACGGGGGTCATCTTCATTTGTCCACTTTGAGCCCCGACCTTTGTAAGAAAACTCAGATTGATTTAATTTTTGTTTATCAAGTAATAATTTAAAACTACTAGTGCTTTTTGAAGGCACTTGAGACACTTTTCCAGTATATAAATAAAAACTAACATGGAAGATACTTTTCTCACCCTTGCTGTATTATAAACAGTGTTTTTGCAATCAGGAAGGATGCTGATGGACCATGGAGGCAAGTTGTAATGCATATTCCCAAAAGACACCTTTGCAAATGAATGCTGGTTGTAGTTTGCAAGAAAAGCAGCACAACCAGACTTTGATTTGAAAACATGAGCCTAAACAACAAAACAAAGGTATAGTTTGAAATTAAATTTTCATCGTCGACAAGGGTTATGTATTTGTGAGAACAAAAACTGTGTCCAACCTCTTGATAGTTTCCAAGTGGCGTAACAACGGGATCTGCAGATACTAAAGCCGGCTCACACAGCTTTATTGCTCTATGCAGATCTTTCAGATGACCCCATTTGGGTTGCCTCAACAATCCTGGACATAAGAAAGAGAATTTCATTATTTAGGCTGATAAGCAGGCTATTCTTTAGAAAATTTTGTGAGATGCATGCTTATTTAACCAGAAAAAACCTGTGCAGCAGTGAAGCAATATAAAACAATCAGTGTCATTGGGCTTTTTAAGGACATTTAAATTATAGCACGAGATCGGTTGTCTTATGAAAACAAGAACCTGCTTGTGGCACATAGTTTAGCTACACGAGGTGCATGTATGTATATTAACCACATTTTGCCTTCAATATTTTGACAAGACTTCCATGTGAGTTCTCACTTACCTATCAATGTGATGTCGATTCTCTACAATCAATTTGTGTGACATTCACAATCCACGAATCCAATAATATTAAGGGGATGGCAGTGACTTAGTAACATAAAAAGTATGACTTGCTTCTTTTATCAAACAACAGAAGTGGCATTCTGAAAAGAAATGGCAAACTTTGATTGGTGCGGGACTGACAACTTATATTGTTATTTCACAATACACAGGACGCATCATGCATGCTATGTTGAACAAATAATTTTAACACAAGAAATAATCTTAGGAGCCTAATTCTGTGTGCATACCATATTCATCAAGAGGTGCATCATAGTCATAACTAGTTGCAATAAATGGACCGCCAGCAGTCCTGCCAAAGTTTGTTCCTCCATGATACTAATCAAAAGGAAAGAAGAGAGACATTTAGCAAATCCACTACCAATTGATTTCAGTAACAAATTCATTGAACAGTCAATTTACCATATAATAGTTAACAAAAGAACCCCCCTTCTGTATGAATTTTGCAACAGAAAATGCCATATCTTCAGCTGGACGGTAGGGAACTGGACCTCCAAATTCAGTAAACCTACAAAAAAATGTTGTACAAGTATACTAGCTGATAAAATGAATAGAAAAAACTCTCCTATGAATATTCTGATTCTGGTAATAAAGTAGAGATGCAATAAGATGATCAAATCACTAGTCGTGAGACCAGTTTAAAGATTACCAGCCAGTCCAGGCTTCAGTCCACATCTTCGGCTTATAAGCCTTATTGGGAGAGAAGTAGTCACAATAGAAACCATTGCAAGTATTGATCTGGCAATGAAAACTAGGATATCAAGACAGATTATTCTATAAGCATATTTAAATAGATATTAACATTTATCTTTTCAAGTAGAAGCTCGAGGAACTATAAGAATATTTTAGATTTCAGCTTAATGTAGTCATTATTTTTTAATACATTTACATCCTTTGAAAAGATCAAGTTGAAAATATTATTTAAAAGAACACAATGGATTGAAATTGAGAGTTGCAAGACATAGAAACATGGCCATTATTTAGTCATAGCCAAGATTCAAAGGCCTCTGATTATATAATAATAAAGACAAAGTAATACAGATTGGCACGAGAAAGTGAAGAAGCAAAGCCATGTGCAGGGTAAACCAGGATTCAATTATTATTAATGAGCAGGAAGCCCACTAAGAACGAGAGAACACGACACCATAACCATTAAAAAATGGGAATACTATGAAAGAGACTGAACATAAAAAAATGATGTTGATAAAAGTAATCGCACTCACAATGGGATCCGGGGCATCATCTTGCTTGCACATGACCCATGGGACACCAGTGCCAAGATCGACCGCCATTTTGGCGGCCCATTCTGTGTAAGCTCGACCAGGTGAACCTAGTTCGTATTCCATAGGTCCATACTCGTTCTCAATCTGTCACATACACACATTTCCATTTTATCTCCTTTCCGTCCACCACCGAATATCTTGTGGATATTATATGCGCATAGGCTTAACATTGGAAATCAGAACATGGGAAAATAGAATGAAATGGAGTACAAGGACTACCTGAGATAGAATAATTGGACCACCTTGAGATTCATACAACTTTTCTGCTTTCATCATATTCACTATTTTGGTTGTGAATTTTTGCATTGCAGCCTTTGTGTGAAAGATTTTAGACACCAGAAATTCAAATCACATAATTAGAAATCAATGGAATAAATATAGAGAAAAGAATTCGACTAAAATGGAAACTCAAATCTGAAGCTATTACTCAACTAACCTTAAAAGGTCCATTGTCGGTTCTGAAACTAATCCCAGGAACAAACTTCAACCACACTGGAAAACCCCTGAAATTGAAACAAGAAAATGGTCAGTATACCACCATTTTCCCCCTCAAAATAGAAAATTCCATTTGCATTTTCCTAAAATTACCCAAAGTTCCATTCAGCACAAGCATAGGGACCAATTCTCAGATGAACATAAAGACCTGCTTGCTGTACCATCTTGATAAACTTCACTAAATCATACCTCTCTTCAAAATAATACTACAAAAAAAACAGACAATTTTAGTAAATAGTTCCACCAAAAAGTTAAAAAAAAAACTGAAAATATTCAGAAAAAATGCCAATATAATTTATTTACTTTTCCAGGTTCAGGTTCATGCCCATTCCAGAAAACATAAGTCTGGATCACATTCACCCCTCCTTCTTTTGCCTTCTGAATAAGATCTGGCCACATCTACAGTACCCAAAAAAAAATGTAAAGAAAAGAAAAATCTATGAAGTACATTTTGCATGAATATACCTCAGGGGTGCTTCTTGGGTAGTGAATGGATCCAGATATTAGTATCCTCCTTTGCCCTTTTATATTAATGGCCTTATTGTCATATGAAACAGAGGTTTCTCCACAAGAAACCCATGAACTCAATAACACCATAACTACAAGCAAAATTGGACTGCACATTGTAATCCTCAAACCCATAATGCCAAAACCCTTCCTCTGTTTTCAATATTGTAACTTTACAAAGCAAAACCCTTTATTCGTTGATTCTTTTTCTTCTTTACCACTTCCACTTTATTCCATACTTGTTTTAAGATAGAAAGAGTAAAAGAAACAAAATGGGATGAACATAAAAGCTACACAATTAAAAAGAGTCAAGAATTATAAGGCAAAAACAGCTGTTTTTCCCTTTGTTTTCAAGATTCTCTCTTTTCTTTTTTGTAATAATTAGAAACAGAGAAACTGCAATGGGAACTTGGGAGTTGCGAGTTCTGGGTGGGTGCTTTGCAGCTGCATTTAAACACCAAAAAATGGGTCGGTTTGCGAGTAAATGTGGGGCCCTTTTGACAGACTTTGCGCCCCCACAAAGGGGTCCCACCTTGTCCTATACTTCTCCATTTTATACCAACACCCGATAAAGTATTCATACGGGAAAGTTTTTTTTAATTTTATTTAAATATTAATAAAAGGATTGGTAAAGGTCTGTTTGGCTGTAAAAATGCGCTTTAAATGCGTGATGCAGTCACACTGTCACAGAGGTCAATTGCTCAAATCCCAACGCGGAAGGTCAGTCCATAAGGTTAGGTTTGCCTTTTGGATTTTCAATTCCCAAACGTGACCTTAGCCCCTCACTCTCAGTCTCACTCACTGGAAATAGAGTAGAGCGAGTAAGGTCTTTTCTCGATATTACGCGTTAACTAATAATTTTCTCTTTGAATTCCCACCAGCAGTCACCATTGCACTGCCATAACAAATTATTATTATTATTATTAATTTATTTATTTATGGTGTGAACTAATGATTCGAACAACCCCTAATAAAAAAAGCCATCAAATCCTTGATTAATATCAGTTATGGAATAGTGGTGGTTTTCATAAAATAAATGCATAGCCCTGTTTTTCATCATTTAAAAAATTAAATTGTTTACTACAGTATTATTTCTTTATTACATATTTACATAATAAAATATTTTACACACAAATCAATAAAATTTCATTACTTTTTAATCACGCATTCTCCAAAAATACTGTTCCATAACTCATTATTCCCCAAACAAGCACATAATGAGCGAGCTCGTGTTTATTGAGTTATAATTCAACTCCAATGTTAATTACACAATTTACAACATAATATAAAATATTCTTATCATGTACAATCCTGACACAAGCGTTTTTTTTAACGTATGAACCTGCAGTCACTACCCGTGAGTGCATATTGAGTAAACCTCGTTTCATATGCAGTAGCTCGTAAACCACACTTGAGTATAAATCAAGGCAAATTCAATGCTACGAGCTCGATCGAGGAACATTAGCAATGCAAAATTGAGTTTCTCATATGCTAGTTCAAAGTTATTCGATTTACATTAAAATTCATAAGTAGTCCTTCTTATGACATGCGAGAATCGTGGTCCTTTACAAACTAACTATAATATTCTAGGTTAAAAATTGCTATAAGATAAGTGTTTGCTTTTTAAGTGTACATTTATTTTTGTCCTTTATCTTTTTTAGAAAGTAGGTCAAGACTTATTTCTTGCTTAGTTTGTTAGCAAGAACGTTAAAAATCGCATTTGATAAAATAAGTAACTTTTACGTATAATCAAACCCGTTTTAATTATAAAATAATTATCGTCGCAACGAAGTACAATGTTTCGTCCCCGAATCAGGATCTTCCCTATGACTAGCCCTGCCTTTTTTTAATTTATTTATTTGTGCTTCTTATTTTATAAGATTACAAATATTAACGTCTTTATTACCAACAAATTATTATTATTATTATTATTATTATTATAGCTGCAAGATTTAGGTGGATGTAACGGAATCAAGCTGTTTGCATGAGAAAGTAGATCGTTGCCTTCAGCAATTAATCAATACTAAGTTCCGTAATGATTTATTAGCCTAATTTTGGATTAAGCAACAATTAGAGCCCCATAACAATGAGATAGTATATTAGTTTTAGTACTTTCATTATTGAATATTAAATGCTCCATATTTAATATTGTCGCAATATATAAAGAAAAATAATCTTTGTACTATACTAAGAATGTTTTTGGCAAGATTTTTGAGAAGTTACGAGCTACTTTTGAGATTAAGGGCTCGAATGGTAGGACTTTTTAAAAGTCCAAAACATCTTTGAGACTTAGAAGTTACTTTAGATGTTTGAATAGTTTTCTTAAAGTGTTTTGTCGGTTGGAAGAGATTTTACAGAAAGTTGACCTAAGGTTACTTTATTAGAAAGTTTTTTTACAAGAAGCAGAAGTAATATCAAAGCTAAACCGAAAAGAAAGAGAACAAAATCAGGAGTCGGCGCCGTTTATGGGGTTTAAGAAGTGCTTTTAAATCTATTTGAATAATTTTTCAAAGAGTTATGTATGACAAAAAGAACTTTTATTTAAAACTTACCAAATGCACATTCCTCAAGACGAGTTAAGAAAGAAGGTGATGGCAATGGGGGTCGACGAGGATGATAATTTACTTTTTCTTTTTTTTATATATTTTTAATTAAAATTAAGTGTTTACTTATTTTACAACATAGGTGAAACATGTTCAATTCAAGTGCTTACTTAACAATTAAGTAGATGAGAACTTTATATATGGAGAACTAAGGGATAATTACTCCAATAGTCACTGAACTTTATCGAAAATTTTTATCAGGTCACTGAACTTTAAAAACTACGTGGTTAGTCACCGAACTTTAAAAACTGTAACCTCATCCATCACTGAACTTTAAAAATCACTCCATTCATCATTGAACTTTGCATAAAATTTCTACGGGTTCACTGAACTTTGTAAAAAGTATTCCAGATGGTCACTGATTTAGTGACCATTTGGAAAACTTTTTGCAAAGTTCAGTGACGAATGAAGTAATTTTTAAAGTTCAGTGATGGATGTGGTTGCAGTTTCAAAAGTTCAGTGACTAATCACGTAGTTTTTAAAGTTCAGTGACCTGGTGGAAACTTTCGATAAAATTTAGTGACTATTGGGGTAAGTAACCCGAGAACTAACTCATAGAAACTTGACGAGTTGTGACCAACTTGTTACAATGAGAATCGATCGAGCACATCAAGTTCTATTTTCCCGACTAATTCATTTTTTCACGTATACTAACATAATTGCGTTTATAAATTCCTATATTGCACAGCATATGCAGATTTGCATTGGCTCTTTCTGAACTGTTTTATATATTTTTTTTTCACCTTTTTCCATTTGCTCGAGTTTCTATCTTCCAATTTCTCTCAAACCCCAAATTCATTATTCTTAAAATATTAGGTTTGCCATTTTAACTAAATAATTTTCATTTTTCCCTTGATGAAAGAATTACAAACAAAAGATCAAATTATTATCAATATCACGATGTTAGTGAAAATATAAAGAACAATTCAAAAAAAGAGGGACAATGGATGTGATTCTTTTTCAAAATTATTTCATCTTTTTATGGAAAAAGCACAATATTGATGTTCTTAAAATGGATGAAATGTTTATTCTTTAGATCGTTCGCGGTGTAACGCTCAAGGATGACAATTTTACATCACTTCCATGTGGAATTCTTTTATCCTGTTATTGATATGAAATTTCAAGAGTTGAATGACTCATTTTATGAGGTAAATAATGACTTACTCATTTGCATTGTTTTGATGAAGATTGTCACGAATCAATCATGTTATTCGATTGAAGATGGATGATTGAATGATAGGTTGGCTAACAATGTATATTGAGAATGATATATTTTGTATAATAATATTGATGAAGCTATACAATGTTTTTAGAAAGTAAAAACGAGCAAGCAACTTCATAGTAATGAATTTAATATTTTTGTTAATGTTATGTTGCTTGAAAATAATATTTAATTTAATTTTTGATCCTACGTACAATGAAGAATATCTGGTATCGTCCCTATCGTACAATCATCTAGATATAAAGAAAAGTTAAAGATAAGGGTATAGAATTGTGATGTTTTAGGATTGAGTGTCATTGTCGTGTTACAATTTGCGAGTTTATTCTTTATAATTATATTTTTCTTTTCTTTTTTTGCTGAGGTTTTTTCTGCATTTTTTCAATAGAAAGCCAATTTATTCTACTTGTTTCATTTGGGCATCTTTTCTCTCTTTTTCTGCAAAAATCAACTCTCAACAAATTTTCTACCAAGGGTGGGTCATTTTCATTCTTTTGTAAAGAGTGCTACTTTGAAAAGAAAAGAAATACAAAAAAATAAAGATTTTTTTTAAACCAATAAGAAAAAAAGTTTTATTATTAGCCCTGACTTTATCATGGTTGGCGTCAAGTTGTAGCACTTTTTTCATATTTAACTTTGAAAAATTTATTTAAGCACTTTTTAGCCCACAAAACTACTGATTTTCATATCATCTTTTTTCAAGGCTAATGATACTTTTAATCATCATTGTCAAAACTCAAAAGCATTACTTCCACTCTTTGAATTAGCGTTTAAGAAATCGCAAAATCATTCATTTATTATGAAGATTTTTCTCGCATCTTGTTTAGTTTAACTATCTCTGTCAAATTTTGACACTGACAATTCAACTATTGAATTATGAAAGTTAAGAAATTTTGTAAAAAAAAATTAAATTTAATATTGGAAGGATTGATTTTGTTTNAGTTAAGAAATTTTGTAAAAAAAAATTAAATTTAATATTGGAAGGATTGATTTTGTTTTGTCACTTCGATAGGAAAACGTCATTAATTCCGTACAATATTTTTACTTGTCAAACAAAAATTAAATTGTCAAATTTACGCAAAAAACGATTTCATTCTTGTGTTTGAGCTACATTATTTTGGAAGAATGTATTTTAGAATAGTAGATTGATTGAGAATGTGTAGTTGAAAAAGAATGAAAAATTATTGATGTGATGAAAAATATTATTTTATTAAAAAATATGTGGTTGAAAATGAGTAGAAGAATGAAAATGAAAATTTTAACACTTACCAAACGGGCGGCTAAAATAATTCTTATAAGCAGCCCAATTTGTATTGAAGCCATGGAATTTCTAGTGGGCACAAGAAGATAAGAATGACACGTAGCATGAGTGTGGGCCCTAGTGAAACACAAATGCCACATCATCGCAACCGTGGGACCCAAGACATTGCAATCAAATATATTTTTGCTAACAAATTGATTACCTCAATCCTCCATCACCAAATAACCAAAATTCATCGAAGTTATGACGTGGATGACACTCGGGGATTCTTTGAGCCATATTTTTGTCAAAAAAAAAAAAAAACATTTTTGAATTGTATATTGATAGGAAACGTATGGTTAAAAAAATATGAAAATATTTTGAATTTACGTGTAATATTATTTTATTGAAAAATGTGATTGAAATAAGATAAAAACACTATTCAAGAATACAAAAAAGGAGCTTAAGCAAGTTACCTTGCCAATTTGCATCTACATTTATTGGTTACTGGATTTGGTGGGCCTTCTTAATCCATTACAATAGGGGCCTTTCTTGGAGTGAGCATTGAGGATAATTGTGAGGGTCCAAAAATTATAAAAGGAATAGCATTTTATTGATAATGTGATGGACTCGAGAAATGGTCCTAGTTAGATTTGAGGTTATGTCCATGATAGAAACAAGGTATTTGAACTAATGGGATGTATTTTAATGCACGTTTTCCCCTTTTGCACCACCAACATTATGATCTGAGACATGACGAAAACGTGAATGATAATAAAAATGATCATATTCCTAACACACAAACGAATGTTGCTTGAATTTCACTTGAACGAGCATGAGAAATACTGATCCACCAAAGAACGAAAAAACTAAAATATTATAATCAAAACGACTATAGGGCTTTCAAATCCTTAACACATTAAAAAGTCAATACAAAACCCTAATTTGGTAGCCAAATTCAAATAGAACTAGAAAATTCCAAAAATGACTAAAATACCCTTAAACTAATTCGAAGCAGAAAAATGCTAAAATGAACCCCTAAACAATGGATTTTGACCTTCAGAATTTACTATCATCATCAACCCGACAAAACTAGAATTCAAAAATGCTTCCAAATAGTACTTGCTCGTGTAAATCTAATGCTCGAACTGAAAATTATGTGCATTTTCTTATACCTTTCTTATTTCTCCTATTTTCCAACTGATTCATGGTATTCTCTTCTAATTGTTTCACATCATGATCCTTTGTCCATATTTAAGGCACTCATTCCAATATAATAGTAAGAAAGGACTAGAAAGAAATGAGATCAACGAGAAGAAAAAGTAAGAAGGATGAAATTGTAGTGAGATAGATCTCCGCGTTCTCTTTGACGTGTAGGGTGTTCCGGCTAGTCCGATCAGTGAAGGATACCTGTAAAATGAAGTCCGGGCTTTCTTTCCTGGTGTACCTCATGCGTGAGAATCGTTAGTTGGTTTAGGAAAGTAGGAATAGAGTATAATTGAAATTCAAACAGTTCGGGTTTCAAGAGAGCTATTCAATTTTCACCTTAGAGGTATTTATAGGCACCTAATGCAACATACTCGTTCAGCAGTTAATGGCGCCACGTGTCTCACGTAAATCTTTCCATTTTTTCCATGTTCTGATGGGATGACCCTCACTCTTCAAGTGGTTGATTATGCCCACGCTTGTTGTTGAACGGTTTCCCATCTAGCTTATTGCCATTTGTATGGTTAAGTGTAGTGTTGGCCTCATAATGGTAGACGGTCTATATAAACGTAGAGGGATTTATGGTGGTAGGCAACTTCATGGGAGTCAAAGGCCTCATAGTGGCAGGCAGCCTCATGATGGTGGACGACCTCATAGTGATGGAAGGCCTATGTGAACGTAGATGGTCTCATGATGGTAGGCAACCTCATGGGTGTCGACAGCCTCATGGTGGCGACGTCCTTTATAGTGGTGACAACTTATGTGAACATAGAGTGCCTCATGGTGGTAGGTGACCTCATGAGGGACGGCCTCATGGTGGTCGACGGCCTCATGATGGTAGACAGCTTATGTGAATGTAGAAGGTCTCATGATGGTAGACGACCTCATGGGTGTCGACGACCTCATAGTGGTGGATGACCTATTTGAATATAGAGGGCCTCATGATGGTAGACAGCCTCATGATAGTCGATGACCTTATAGTGGTAGATGGCCATGTGAACGTAGAGGGCCTCATGGTGGTCGACTACATCATAGTGGTAGATGACTTATGTGAACGTAGAGGGCCTCATGGTGGTAGGTGATCTCTGGTGGTCGACAGTTTCATAGTGGTAGACGGTCAATGTGAACGTATAGGACCTAATGGTGGTAGGCGGCCTCTGGGGGTTGACAACCTCATAGTGATAGACAGTCTATGTTAACGTAGAGGGCCTCATGGTAGTCGATAGCCTCATGGTGGTCGACGGTCTCGTGATGGTGGACGGCCTATGTGAACGTCGAGGACCTCATGGTGGTAGGCGGCCTCATGGGGATTGATGGCCTCATAGTGGTAGCAACCTATAGGGATAGACAGCCTATCATGTAGTGCTCTACATGGAGTGCATATCAAGTAGTTCTCACATCATTGGCCATCGTAGATAATTATTAATGGCATCTTGTATCAATTTTTGTGCAGAAAAATATCAAGACGATGAAGAAATATTTTTCATCATATCAATAACTTTTCTTTCTTTTTCAACCACACATTCTCCATCAATCTACTATTTCAAAATAATGTAGCTCAAACACACCCTTATTGAGATAAATCGATTCTTTCCGGTAGTAGACTGGTAGTCTACGTGTTTGACAAACTACTTTAATAGAGTTAAGATATATGTATAGAAACTCATTTCACATAAGTTTTACATATCCTCACAAGGGTGTGGGATCCATGGTAATAAAAGTTGACAAAAAAATCTCACCCACTCCCCCTATTGTGAGGTATTGATGGGGGTTTAGAGAACCCCCACCTCGTACCCCAAGCAAAACTCACTTTAATTTGTGTTTGGTGTTCCTTTCTATATTGTACTTGTTTAGAGAACCCCCACCTTATATCCCAAGCAGAACTCACTTTAAAGCTCTCATTTGATGCACATTATGTTCAAAAGAATGCATTTTTTTGTTGATATGATAGAAAATATGTGGTTGAAAAAAAAGGAAAAGTTATTGATATGATGAAAAATATTATTTTATTAAAGAATGCGTGATTGAAAATGAGTAAAAGAATGAGAACGAAAAAATATGGTCCAAACAGAGGCAAATTAATATGTGTAGTATGTTGTACTTGTTTTCTGCTATGTTTGATGGGCCTTTGAGCAATTTTTTCCCCACAATGACGAGCATACAAAATATGCTATAGAATTTATGTTACAGCAGGTGCCAAATTGACAAGTAGTATTGCACAAAACTACTAACATATTTAACCATTTGTCTCTTTTGTCGTCCGCCAACATAGAAAAATTAACGTTTTGAGTTTTAGACAAACAAAGGTGTTAAAGTCAAATAAAATAATTGCAATAACTTAAATTTACAAAAAAATACTTTATCTCCTAGTTCAAAGACCACAAATTTTGACTCTCGCAATTACATTACTTAATTTATTTTATGTATATCTTAATTTGTTGTCAAGTGATTGAACTCTAGTGAGGATGGTGACTGACAAATAAAAGAATTATTCACCAACCCAATTATTCATGCGCCCCCAAATTTGAAATTTTAAGCATCGTTTGAATTTGAAATTAACTTACTTTTAAAAAAATTGAAAATAACTAGGCTTCTTTTCAACTAATTGTTGATTTTGCAATAAATAAACTCAAGACTAAGAGTCTCGAGAACACTATTGAAATACGTCATTTAAATATTTAACTCTACATCAATTTTCTATCAAATCCTAACACAAAATTGTTGCTTGCGCGTGGCCCTAAGATCCTAGTTCAAAACCTTAATCTACTGTTTTAAATCACATCATTCAAATAATTAAATTATTGGAGGAAGAAATATATTTATATTTGTCAATAAATACAAGTTTATAGTTGAATAATTATATTCACCCCACAAATTTTATTAATTAAATTTACACCACATTTTAGTTGTAATGAATGATCTTAACCTTTGATAATTTTTTTGTCATATTTTCATCAACATTTTATTAATTTTCACATCTTGTCGTGATGAGAATTTGTTAGTAAAACATAAAAAGATTTATCTACCTCTCGTATTTTTAAATAAACAAAATAAACAACGAGTACAAAGTTTGTCCATCATTGCAATGCACATTAGCAGAAATTTGGATAAAACTAACATAGACAAAATGTGCTAATTAAATAAATGTTATGGATAAAAATGTGACCCAAAAAGTTGAGGAGCAATTTGGTCTAGCGGAGTGATGTAAACAACTTGCAATTTGTGATAAATTATGTGAAACGTTGCTCGCCATAAATGACCTATGTGCATGTCTATACATGAACCTAATTTGCCCAACTCATCTATACAAACTAGAAATAAGATAATATATATTAAGCATAATAATTGATAATTTTGACATCATACATTCATCATAAATCTCTAAGCTCTTGTTTGTTTTCCATTCTTTCACAAGAATTTCATACATACTCATTTTCAACCATACATTCACACAATAACCACTAAAATATTTTACATGTAAATCCAAAACTTTTCCATACTTTTTAATCATACATTCTCCAAAAATTCATTATTCAAAATAATATTTTTCCATTAAAAACGACCACCAAACATGGGCTATATTCGTCACATCTTGTGTCGCACATCCACACGAGTATAAATAAAATTATTGAATCAAGTTTATTTTAGTTGCTATGTTGTTAATTTTACTTAAAAATGTATTGTGCTTAACTCCTGGTACTATGATAGTGGCTGTTACGGACACATGACTGGTAATAGTTCTATGTTATCTAATTTTAAAAATCGTGCAAGTGGTCATCATTTTCAGGGACGGGGCTAAAAGCAAAATTGAAAGTGCTGATACCATTGTGATTGATGGAATCCCTATATTTGTTGCAGATTTGAAAGTAAACATAATTAGTGTAGGTTAACTCTGTGGTGATAATCCCATGGTCATACTCACAACATATTCTTGCAAAGTGCTAAAAAATGATGTTATAAGTCTTACGTGGTGTGTCTTATTGCTAGGTTTAGAGATTATTGTTATTTGCTTGAATATAATATTACCTGTCATATTTCAAAAAGCTAACTCTACAAATTTGTGGTACAAATAGTTAGGACATCCGAACTATACAAATTTGGATGGACTTACTAAACTAAATGCATTAAGAGGAGATTCGAAACTCACAGAAAAATCTGAAAGTGTGTGGAGTTCAGGGTTTCATATAAACGAGATCAGTTTTTTCATACCTCTCACTGTCTTGAATTGTTAATGGACTTGATGGGGCCAACTCAAATTGAAAGCCTTGGTGGTAGTAGATATATTTATCTGGTACTTAGGTAGATTTTTTAAGAGAGAAATCTGATGTTTTTAAAATATTCACATTTTTACATAAAAAATTGACCATTGAAAAACACTTTGAGCAGGTTAAAATTGTAAGAATTATGAGTGATTGTGGTAAGAAATTTAAAAATGCTAGCTTTTCAATATTATGTGAAGAGTATGGTATTTCTCATGAGTTTTCTACCCCTAAAACCTCTTACCAAAATTGTCTTGTGGAAATAAAAAACAAGTCTTTGCAAGAGATGGCTAGGGTGATGTTGAATAGCAAGAAATTACCTGTTAAATTGTGGCCTGCAACTATTAATACTGCATGTTATATTCTAAATCGTGTGTCTTTGAGAATAGGTACCTTGCAAACTCCTTATGAGATCTGGAAATGAAGGAAACCAAACCTCAAGTATTTTAAAACATTTGGAAGCAAGTGCCATGTAATAAATGTTAGGAAATACTTGGGAACGTTTGATCAAAAAAGTGATGAGGGGGTATTTATTGGCTATTCTGAAAATAATCTAGCGTATAAGATCTACAGCTATATAATAAATTCATGGTATCCAGCAATTGAAAATTTCTAACTTCATCAAATAAAATTTTCTAAACACTTTTACCTTTTCCGAGTCGGCTTGACGCGGCAAGAGCGGGTGGCATCCAAATTAATTACTAAACTTTTTCTCATTTATTTTAT
>CAIGRO010172072.1:0-13150 GCA_903798355.1 Fraxinus baroniana
CTCAATCCATTGACTGGTGTCACAATAAGTGGTATCAATCCTAACAAGCGGTATCAGATCAATTCTAGTATCGACTTTTTTTTGTAACATATACCATAAAATGGTGCAGTCTATCAATTTTTTCCTCTATATAATATGTAGCAACCCAAATGTATACAATTTGTACCTTTATAATAATGAATATGTAATGAATATAAACTGTAAATGATCATTTAAACGTCTCATTATCACTTAGCTCAGCTTCAATGCCCGAAACATCCATCCTTGCTGGAGCTTGCTTTGCCCACTTGACAATCTTCTCTGTATAATCAATTTGATTAGGGTTAGATAATTTTTTTATCTGAAAAGAGACTAACAATTTATAATGAAATACTTTCAGTAGATATGACGATGGATTCAACATAGAATTCGTGTTACTTATTAAAAATAAAGTTTAATTTTGTTACGAGATCAGTCTCCATTTCAAAAAACTTACCAAGCTGCGAGCAAGCAGTTGAGCAAAGTCATGACATATGGAATGCGTGAGAACTGTTCTGTAGATTTTTGTCATTAATTTGAAAAATCATCTAAATTTAATGTTTACTTAGTTAAGACGCAATTATAATATAGCTAATTAAAGAGTCCTAAGTAAGAAACATTTCTGTAATAATCTATAATAAATCACAAAATTAATTAATGAGTAGTGACTTAAAAATGGAAATCTCATCATTTTGCTGCTCATAAAGCTTACATTGGAGACAAGAAGAGAAACAAACCAGTACCATTTCCTGTTTAATCAAACAAGATCAACAAAAAAATAAGAAAAAATGTTAAAAAAAGGAAATTCGGTTTGAGAAAAAGAATCAAGTAATTATAAGAATGATATCAAGAAAACTATGTATTGTGTAAGCACGATTTAATGAAAATGAATACGCATAAATACCGATGGCACCAAAGACTAAATGCAAAGCACTATTAGGCATGTTGCCTTCAAAGATCAAGAAGAACACTCAAATAAATTATGCAAAATTATATTTTTTTTACTTTTATGATTAGTGGGCAAAGCAAGCTTCAGCAATGATGTCCCATAGAAACTGTTAGGCATGTTTTTCCTCGAAGCCTTCTTCGGAGAACACTAAAAGCAACCGATTTTTGCATATGGAGACACAGAATCACTGGAAAAATCATCCCACGAAGCCGAAGATGGGGATTTCGATTCCTTTTTTCCCATTTTCTCGTGTGGGTTTTTCTTCAACCCATTTTCAGTTGATTTTGAACCCATTTTCTCCTCTGATTTTTCCTCTGAAAAATATCCTTTAATTTCTTCACTAGGGTTAACCTTTTTGGCTTCATTTATCGGATCCCTGTTCTTGAATTCTGTGATTTTTGAATAATTGAAGTGGTTTCGTCTGGCGTGCAGGTTGAAGGCATAGAGGAAACTGGAACGTAAAAGTGAAGACTTGGACTGAAGTGGGAAGTTTTAGATTAACTTTAAAAAAAAAGAAAACAAAAGAAATAGCCCTAAAAATTCTGTCAACTCAAAAAGGTGCTAGTGTCTGATTTTTAATGTTGTCAACTCAGTAGTGGATTGGGTATTTAAATTCTCCAAGGGGTTAAAATTATCCAAAAAGGACAATATTGTAAAAGCTTTAAAGCATTTTTGAAAATGTAAAGCCAAAAAATGATATTTTGTGTAATTTCCTCAATAAATTATAACATTTTTTTGTGAACTGCGTCTAGTTATTACCGGGTATACATTCTAAACGAGTTTGAAAAGAAATTTAGTATCTCAATTGTTTTCAACGTGATCTTATTTTTTGATATATTGTACATTTAAATACTTTCTATCAAAATTTCATTATTTTTGGTGCTTGTTTACGAAGTCAAAATATTTTATGTACCTCACTACCCGTCCTGTCGCCAAGTCAACATGCTGAAGTTTTCAAAAGTCTCTTCTAAAATTATTTCTCTATAAAATTTGAAGTATATTTTGAGCAAATTTTAAGTTCTTCCGCTAATATTACTCAATCTCTTGATTACTCTTTCTTGAATTACATAAGTGGACTATTGATGTTATGAAGCTTATTTTCAGTAACACATCTGGTTGCTAGAACTTGGAGCGTTGCAGTTTCTATCATTGTTATTCCAACAAGGGATTGTGAAAACAATAGAGTCATCACGAAATTGAAGAATTTAAAATCTCATCAACAAGCCGTACCATTTCATTATGAAAATTATGCAAAGCAACTATGTGAAGATACTATGTTTATCCACTAATGATAATATCAAAGAAACATGATCGTCAAGTTAATTAATCTTTATTAGATACGTATGTGATTGGTTTTAGTCCAAATATGAGCATGTTGGTACATACATGTTTAATAGTTGAGCTATAATGACTTTATTTCATGGGATAATTGCAGTCACGATCCACAAACCTTTCTAATGTGTGCGGTTAGAATAAAAGTGTGACGATTTTCATCCATAACTCCATTAGTTGACCTAAAAAATAATTTTGACCACATTATTTACTATTTCAATAAGAGCATAATAGTAACTTTATATATTCCCATATAAAAAAATGAAAAAGAAACAAAATAAAAAATCTTCATCTTCTTCTCCCATCACACCCCCACCAAACCAACATACATAGCCACCGCCACCAGCCACCGCCACCAATACCAATAATCTACAGTCACCACACAGCCACGATACGGTCACCATATAACCTCCACATGTCTTGATAGATTTGCAATGGCATTGGATTTTGCTTCTTGCTCTCATTGGGGAAACTTATTTCAGATAATGTTATGGTGTTTCGCTCTTCAATGATCCATCTGGAAAGTGAGAAACCACAATGTTTAGATTGAGCGAAGATAGTTTCCCTATCGAATTGCTTCTTTAACCCTGGAGTTTCATCAGCAATGGGTTCATGAAATTCACGCAACTCCAAGTCTGATGCTCTATTCGTATTATTTTACCCCGATCATTCATCAATAAAGATCCGTCAGTAAAATTAGTGTTTCCATTCTTGATAGAATGCCTCCTTTATCTTTCTCACATTTTCATTTTTGAAGTGACAAGATTCAGTCAACAAACACTGTTCGTCTCCTATACCTACAGAAAATTGGTTGGCCTTTTCTCATGACGGAGAGTTAGATAATGAAGGGAGTAGATCATTGCCTTAAATCAAACATCCATAAATATATTGTTTTCTTCCTCTATACTCTTTCCATACATCGTTCTTGCGATTATTACTTGATTGATCAAAGTATTTACGATTTACTTAATTTGAAATTATTTTTGAAAAAGTTTCATAAATCATTTCAACCCCTTTTGATTAGTTATTCTTTGGCTATCCATTGGCATCGGAGTAAAGTGCTCACTTTAATATTAAGATTTTATAATCTTTAATAATGACTAAACATAATCTTTAAAATTTTGAGGGGCATTCTATATGTCGTCCTCATTTCTTTGATGGATCTCATTATAACTACTGGAATGCTAGAACGATTACATTTGTTGAATCAATATATTATAACATTTGGGAAGTTATTGAATTTGATCCATATGAGCCTACAAGAATTATTAAGGTTAATGGTAAACTGTACTAAATTATTTAAAAATCTAGAGAGGAGTATGATGAAAAAGATAAACCAAAAACTATCTTTACATTCTAGAGGAAAAATATACAAATGAATTTAATCGTATTACTATATGTTATTCCACTTTTGATATTTAATATGCTTTAGAAATTACTTATATGGGTACTAGTGAATTGCAAGAAGCCAAGGGTCCGTTTGACAAGCAAAGGTGAAAAGGAATTCAAAATGTTAGTTGGAAAATAAAAATTCACTAAATCTATCGGAATTCGTTTTACATGAAAATAAAGAAAATGCAGCATAAAGTGGTTGTACCTTGGAATTCGGTTTCCATTTCTAGTTTGCAATCAAATGGTCAAAGTGTAATTCGTTTTCCTTGAATATGACATTTTTCATTAAATTCGTTGCAATCAAACAAGACCTAAGATCAATCATTTGATTAAAGATTTTGAAATTTTCTTTATAAAACAGAATGAACCCATTGTTAATATAATTACTCATTTTATTGATATCGTAAATGGCCTTAATGACTTTGATCGAAAAATTACTAATGATGAACTTGTAAGTAAAATACTTAGATCATTTTTTGAAGAATGGAGTTCATTGAGGATGTTGATAAAAAACACTAAATATGTCAAAACATATCCGTTGGAGGAAATCTATACAATATTGATGACATATGAGCTAAATCATGCTGAGATAAAGGAGATAATAAGGAAAAGCAAAGAGGAAACAAAGGAGCTTCCTAAGCACCAAATTGTTTTAAAAAACGAGCATCGATAAAATAACCACAAGGGAAAACATGAGTTATTAAACATTTAAACATCTTGTCATTTTCATTTTATTTTATTGGGTATTGTCCATAATCCATAATCCATAGGCTTAATTGGGAAGAAATCTGGATTTTCATCCAAAATTTGCTTCGTAATTTGGTTGATGGCAACTAAGGCCTGTAAACATAAGAATGTTTTAACGAGTAAAAGATAGAGAGAATTGCAAAAACAAAATAATTCTTGTGTAAAGAAGAGAAACTATGTACAAAGAGTTTTGCATCATATTGGTTCATTACTAGATTTATTTGAACTTAATAACTTTAGTTTCTATAAAATTTGAAAACAGCGTTTAGGATGATCTTTGTGAGATGAGAAAGAGAAATTTTTTTATTTTTTTTCTTTTAGTAGTGAAAGTTAAGGATTAACTAGTATGGATTTCAACTTTGAAGAGTTGTGAAACGATCAAACAAATTATGTTTATGTTCATCTCATTTATTTATTATATATAGCATTCGATGATACTGTTGCTGATGTATGTTTAAGCATACGTACACATGCATGCATATACATACACATATATACATAGAATTGATATATTAAGAACAGTTGCTTAGTATGCGCTAAGCTACATTGAAAAGGTGCATCAATTAATTGGTTGATCCTAAGAATTAAATTTGATTTGTTAAATAAATTTGCCATATCTCGTATTTTAGTACAATGCTTAGTACGTAGATCATTCATCTTTATATAATAGTATAATAATAATTAGTTTACCGGATTATTCGCAGCAACACCACCATCTACGAGGTTGAACTCCCGTATGTTGCCTTGTTTAAATTGGTTCTTGAAATAATATGCAGGAAGATAAGTTGGAGCTGCAGATGTGCCAATGCATATATCTGAGAGTCGAGCGTCTAACGATGGCGTCCCTATGGCCTGTATATACACACATATATATATACGGACTTAATTATATAAATTTCCCGTTAGTGAACAATGTGAGTTTCGAAAACATGGAATTAAAAATAGAAATAGTATTTTGAAAGCAATATTCAGTTAAAAATTAGTTGGTGGAAAATTATGTCGAAATGTGAGTTTCGAAAACATGGATTAAAAAATAGAGATAGTATTTTGAAAGCAATATTCAGTTAAAAATTAATTGGTGGAAAATTATGTCGGCAAAGAAAAAAAAAATTAAATCTTTGGAATTAATTCTACAAATAAAAATATAAAACTATTAGAAATAAGAAATAATTTAATAAGTACCTTGCTCATCTTATGCTAAATACCGATATTATGAAATATCAATTCATTGGTGATAACAAATTTGATTCAAATCTTAAGACCCACCAATGAATTATGCCCCCGTTTGGCCTCATTATTTCAAATTTAGTATTTTTTTTGGGAATGTGTGGTTGAAAAAAAGGGAATAATTTTTTATTTACGTGTAATATTATTTTATTGATGATTGTGTGGTTGAAAATAAGAGAGAGAATAATACATTTTTGGGATAATGGAGCGCCAAACGGGTGCTATATATATCATGTTATGGTGCTTACAATAAAATAAGAATCCATGCTCAACCAATATCTAGTAGTAAGTTATAAAAAATTTAAAGAAAAAATAAACTTTTGTCAGTAATACCCAACAATTTCTCCGTCGGCAATCAACGACAAACAAGTTGTTACAGCATTAGTAATTCCGTTCAAATCACTGAAAATATTTATTTCCATCAGAATCAGCCACAATAACAAAATATTTATTAACTTTTTGACGGGTTTCCATCAGAAATTGTGATGGCTTGAGACGCCTCTAGTTTTATATTTACAATATAATGACTAGAATAAATATTATTTCAATATAATTACTGATGTAATTTCAGTTTTCATATGGAAAAAAGGCACAAACAATAACATCAGCATCCCACCGTTATGGAGGAAAGGAATGATGTAAAGAAAGGTAGACCTGGTATGTGGAGAAAATAATAGGTTGCAAACTCTCGATGTTAAATGTTGGAATAACAACATTAGTTAATGTCTCATCCAGTCGAGTTTCGCCTAGTTTCTCCCTTATAACTTTGTGAAGGTACTCTCCATCGTACTTGGGTCCGACTAAAGATTTAAACAGTCTTCCGACAAGTCCCAGTAAGCCGCTTCAATTGGAAACCAATACAAATACATATGCTTATCAATTAATAACCTGATCATATATCAATAAGATTTGTATAAAATGTAACTTTAATTTATACCATTTTTGAGGAAAAATTCTAGAGGAGTGCTCAAGATAAAAGGGCTTGATGTCTTTAGCTGCAAACAAAGGACGATTATTTTTGTCAGGAGCGGTTAACATGGCAGTTACTAGACCTCCTGTGCTTGTTCCTGCAATAATATCAAAGTAATCTGAAAGTCTTGCATCCTCTCCATCAAGCACCTGGAAACAACCTTAAAAATTAAAAATGAAAACTTAAAAGAAACATGTTTTGGGCCGGGCTGTAGTCCCGGTCCGTAAATATTTATTAGTGTAAAAAAAAACTCTTTTGAAAATTCTTTTTATATGTAAATTTATTTTTCTTCTACATTTTAGCTCGCCCTATAGTTGGTTGGGTATTGGATCCGTCTCTGCCTTACATGTTTAACAAATATTTTTCTTTTTCTTTTTTCGGAAGGGAAAAATAGAACAAAAAGCTATCTAAATTTTAATTACCTGAAGTTGTGATTCAAGATATTCAAGGATAGTAGCAGGAATAATTCCTCTAATACCACCCCCGTCAATGCTCAGAATTGTGATCAGATTTCCGTAAGTAGGGGGCTTCATAATAAATTAATTAAAGAAGATATAAGAGGAGCACTGCTGAGATTTTCTGTCCTTGCTTTTGGAAACTACTTATGTACATAGGCGATAATTTATAGCTTTGATCAGGGCTAATTACGTATGCATGGAGGCAAAATCTGCCGTGAAAAGAAAGAACTGGTCAGAGACACTATCTTACATAGGCGTGGAACTTCCACGAAACGAGTTATTGTAATGATTTTAATTACATCTTACATTGCTTAAGTCAACATTAAATTTGTTGGTTAGTGTTTATTTCAAAACTCCATCATTTAGAAGCAAATGAATAATGTAAGTGGTTGTACGTGCCATATCCTAAATTCAATCGATTTAGGTGGTAAACAATTTTAATATGATTAATGTATTTATTTGTGGCAAGATCTATTATTTAACTGAATTACTTTTCTAATAAACTGTATTAATAGGGTTTGTAGATTCTAGTAAATTTTTAATCGCAAAAAGTTGCGATAGTGAAAAAGAAATTATATATGATTGAATCTTAAATTATCAATGATTGTAAGTAATAACAAGATACGAATATCGTTATTATGATTATACTATCATGTGTGGCATTTCACAATTATGAAGTGAGTGGTTCATCTTATAAGCTAAAATGTAGTGACAGATAGATGGAAATGTGAATGTTTTGTTATAAGAGCAAAACATTAGAGACTTTCTGGAGAGCAAAACATTAGAGAATGATGCACTTCTATATCTCATAATTGATCAATTATATTGACAAACTGATTATAGTTTCACAGTAAATGAACAAATTTGATTTTATCATACCACGTGATATTTTTTATCGCATGTGTTGCCATTCTAGATGTCAATCTAGGACTACGAATATAAATTAATTATAAATTAATGAAATATAATTTACCAATTTTAATTAAATCAAAATAGTGATTTTGATAACCCAAGAATAACTGATAAAGAGGGGTTGAACTAGTGTTTAAAACTTTTTCAAAGAATTAATCTAAATTTAAAGTAAAGACTAAATAGATTATTTCAAATAATAAGCACAAAGCAACCTCCTTTGTTACCAAGTTCTCCGACACGAGTAAATCATTTTCACTTTATTGATTGACTTATGGTGCAATCCAACCACTTACAACACTTTTGGTGGTTTACAAACAATGAGCACTGATTTTTATACAATATTCAGCTTTACGAAACCTCAATACGACCCACACTATTAATCATTACGTATGACCACAATATTAAGTTTTATGAAACCTCAAAATGACACACACTATTGAACTTTACGGGACATCAAAATGAACCACACGCATGACAAAATGATTTTACAATGAAATTTATCTCTTAATAAATGATCCAAACAAATTAAGTACTAAGGGAGGCTAGCACTTCAAAAATAGCAACAAATGATAGCCCAAGTGTTAGATTAAAATTTTGATGAATATGATAATTAAAAATTACATTCGATCAATAAAAGTTTATCCTACTTTGATGCACTAGAAACTCTTGTTAAAGAAAGGAAAGAGCGGGGATATTTATAGAGCTCGAAAAGCAAAATACTTTGTCCAACCCGGCAACCAACCAGACATCTGCCTTTGGATTCTGACGACTAAAATAGCCGTTATGCATATGATGCTAAACAATCCGACCATTGCATCTATTAGACATCCGTAAGGATGAACCAAACGTTCACCTTTCACGAATTTATAGAGAAAGATTTTGCAAAACTTTCTAAGGATCCGAACGACCAACCGGACAAGCATCTAGACGTCTGCATGCTCATACTGAACGTTCGACCATTTTAGCAAAAGTTTTCCTTTTTAATCCCATTTGATCCGATATGAATATTTTGACAAATGTAGATTTTTTGGAAGGTGTTTTTAACAAGTTTTCACCGTAAATGATGTTTTAAAAATATGATCTAAGTTCAAATATAATTTTGAAAATGAATTTTACTTTTGATCAAAACATTTTATGTAAATGATAATCAAAATAGCTTTTAGTGTATAAAATGACTTTTGAGCTTTTATCATTTATTTCTAAAGATCAAAGTATTAGTACTTTCATATTTGAACTAAAAAAATCTAGTCTTTGATTACTTGAAGTTTGGCTCTTAAACTCTCGTCTTGATCTTTCATTGACGTTTGATTATTTAGTTCTTGATCTTGATTTTTCTTTGACGTTTGTCTTGAAAGATCTTTTGACGATTATTGATGAATTTATTATTGAATGCTTTGAAGATTATAATCACTTTAAATTCAGTTGTTAGTAAATAAGATTAACTTATTTGTTATAATTAAAACTTTAAGGTTATAATCAACCATATGTCAACAAATTCACTTCGTTAGGTATCGTGATCGGAAACCTAATGTTTTACACACAAAAGGGAGACCTAGAAGAATTGAGTTACTATTAATTGACAAGTGTTGGATATTTTTTACAATTAATTAAATATTGGATCCGATTAAGTTTAAGTGATGAGCCAAACCCAATTAGACACTATTAATAAACTATTAGGATTGAGAATACATAACACACAATCATTATATTGTTAACACAGATTCTTTCTAAACACAAAATAGATGCTCGGTGAAAATTGAAATTGCTTTAAATTTCGTTGTGCGTGATTAAGTAAATTCTCAATAGTGGTAACAATAGTATCAAAGTAATTACCTTCCAAATTGACAATTGTTGCAAAGGGCACATGACGATGGCTACTTTGAGTAGAAGATTACCGCTGGGTTGTTCATTTAAAAGGGATTGTAAATATTCTAATTACGACTCTTATTTTAAATAATACTCGATTTGATGACTTATTTTGGTTGTCACCCTTCTTTTATAAGTCGATTTTAAAGGTGGTATTAATTGTAGTAAAAATCTCATATTTTCTTATGATCGTTTTGTTTTTTCAATCTAATTATATTTTTTTTTAAAGATAAGTCAGATATATATTTCTGGACAATAGACCGTCATTAATTTAACTGGTCGAAAGATTTGTAATCTTGGTCTGTGACTCATTAATTTATTTATGCTAAATAACCGCGTTTTTGTCATATTATTATATCATCTTTGCGCCTGAAAATTGTGATATCCTACGTCTTTCATAATAATATTAAATGGTGAAAGAAATTGCGGGCACTCAACTTATTTTACTGGTCGGAGTTGGTAGTACATTCCACGTTATTCTAAGCTATTTTATAAGTGCTGTAAAATTAATATTTGATACCAAGCTGTTGGGAAGATTTGATGAGTCTCAAACGAACTAAAGAAAACAAAATTTATGATAGAAATTTAAGAGAAGAAAATTGTACTTTCAAAACTCAACTTCTATGAGTCGATTTTTTTTTTAATGATAAAATACTACAAATGAGCAATTTTCTTTTATACTATATTTGATACGTAAAAAAAATTAATTACTAATACATGAATTTTAAACACCCATTAAAATTCTTAAATTCATGAATAGAAACAAATTCATTTATAATACTCTAGATTTACATAGATCAAGATTCATCAAGTTAAGATTCATTATAAGATTCATTGAATCTAGATTAGTATGAATATGAATATTAATTAATTAAGAATTAATAAAACGAAATTCATACATGACATTATTTTTGTAGTATTTATTACATATTGAAATACGAAAAGTAAGACATTATTGAAAGAATAATATTATTCATAGCGAAAACTACCGGTAATCGCCTTACTTTGCATACACATGACAATTTATTATTTGACGAATGAGACAATACAAAATTACCACATTAATGATCAAATAAGAAACTTCGATGTTTATGTAACGTATGGCGATTAACAGTAAGTATTCGCTATGAATATCATTACTTTTATTGAAATAATTGAATTGTAATAGCGTGAAAATCGTTCAAAAAATGATTCTCACTTAATGTGATATTTAATATATTATAAATAGAACTAATTTAAATGTAAGTTATAAAAATGGAGGGATACAAGCAAACCAAGAGCAATCCGTTAGACTAAAAATAGCTATACAAGCTAGATAGCTCCAAGGCCACTTTATTCCCCTCACAGATTATAAAGCGACAAAAACCACAATACTATAATCAATGAAATTGTGTTATTTATATTTCGTAAAATCTCTCCTTTTATGTCTATTGATTAATGAAATTTTATATGTTACAGTTTAGTTCGGAGCAAAAGGACTTTAATAAATAAAAATAAATCTAAAATAATATTATGTAAGAAAAATTTAAAAATAAAACTTGAAATATAACCATTGAATATATAGTAAAATGGTCCCGAATAAGTGCACAAAAATGCACTTATCACCCACTAATATACTCAATGTCCTTACTACAATATGATGAGAAGCTATTTCTCTCGGAGCAAAAGGACTTTAATAAATAAAAATAAATCTAAAATAATATTATGTAAGAAAAAATTAAAAATAAAACTTGAAATATAACCATTGAATATACTTCCTTATGAACGGAGGATAAATAGTTGACCAAATATAAACTAATCATATAGAGAATAGGACATTGGCGTTGGCAATTGCTGATTCAGTAGATCTGCTGGCGGCTTGCAGTCATTGATATTTTTATTATCAAACGACAAAAGAAATATTTATTACTACATGGCTGCTTTAAATCTTTTAATATAAAAACAAGTAAAATTTAAAGTCAGCAGTCAATCGAGTAAGATAATTCAAAATATTGTACTGAACATCTCATAAGCTAAACGTGAGTCATTGACAGATATTCATATTTATTTTGCTGAGTACATTTGCGTTTCATTTGGTAGAAATGGATAATTCGAACATTAATAAAATAGAATAAGTAAATTGAAATTTTACTTATTAATATTGTATACCAAATAAACTATCAAATCCATGTATCTTTTAAAGCTATCAATCTAAATGATATTGTGTTGGAAATTCAAAATAATTTCAAAACTTATTTTGAGTCGAGTTTCATATAAAGAAAGTTCAAAACATAAGTAGATTTATTGGTCTATATAATGTGGAGTACTTCTATTGCGGGACGCGATTGTTGTATCTTGGTGGACAAATGTTGAAAATCGTTAGTACCCACAAGTCAACCGAACTCATATTCATACATTTTTCGTTTCTACTTTACATATTTTGTTTCAATAAGATAAAATTATGTTCAATTTTATGCTTGTAAAATGTTAGTTATCAAAATATATTTTATGCATGCTAATTTTCCCAACATATTGATACTTTTCTTTTGTTTACTTGTTTTATCATTAATGCCCAAATAGTATGTTAGGGAGAAAACAAACAATTTCACATGTCTGCCTCATTTCTTCCTCTCACACTCTTCGCTTCACTTCACTTCTTTCCTTAATCGTCCTATCCTCTTTCTATTTCGTCGGGACCATGCTCATATGTTTATTTCAGAAACTTCTAAACTTTTTGGATCATAGCATCATGGTCCCTATTGATCAAAAATCAATAAATAGGCTCTGCAATGAAGAGAGAAATCGGAAGCCAAAACTTTGACCTATACGACCGCATAGGCCTTTGTNTATTTCAGAAACTTCTAAACTTTTTGGATCATAGCATCATGGTCCCTATTGATCAAAAATCAATAAATAGGCTCTGCAATGAAGAGAGAAATCGGAAGCCAAAACTTTGACCTATACAACCGCATAGGCCTTTGTGGCTTGCGACCCGCATATGTCCTACAAGTGATCAACCTATGCAACCGTATAGAACTAAAAAAATAGCAGTTAAGGCTTTTTTTGTTTGAATTGTTGGTGGCCTTTGGTGAAAAGTAGGGTGGGCAACGGGTCAGGTTGGGTCATTTTTTACCCAAACCCGACCCGACCCGAATTTACCGGTTTTGGGCCATTTACTATAACCGAACCGCTCCGCTTGTTAACCGGAACCGACCCGACCCGCATCGGTTCGGGTCGGGTCGCAGAGCAAAAAAATGCAACATTCATAACCAAAGAAAGATTTACACCCAAAGCAAGAAA
>CAIGRO010172082.1:0-11147 GCA_903798355.1 Fraxinus baroniana
GTCTGGTCTAGTGTAATTACCACATCGATTAATCACCTACTGCATTACAAACGAGCTATTTGGGAACAATATGAGGATAAGGTCTCACAGAGTTCAATTAGCTAAATGATGGTATGAAACATGAGTACTCTTAGATATTTAATCCTCTACAAAAAGTAATAATTCTGCATATTTTGATCAATTCAATGTTACAAATGAAAGCATTAAAAAAAAAATCTTCAATTCTTTCTTCTTCTTCTTCGCCTATCCTTATCAAACGAAGCTAGGCTTATGGAGAAAAAGATGTGGACAGCGGCAAGTAACATGCTCTAAAATCTTAGGTGCAATATGTGAAAATGACTCATTTTAGACCTTATTTAATCAAATGTCTACCATGATAGCGACTATAGTTTACTGAGTACGAGTATATATCCGAGTTGTTAGAACTTAGAAATAAAAAGAAATTATTTCTTAATAACTCAAATTGGTGAAGTAGATAAATATGATATCACATATTAACAGTATAGTTGCGTTTGGATATACTATTTGCAATTAACTCATCGACGAAATAAAAATGATTTCCAATAAAGCTTATAAATGCACATATGCTTTTACTTACCGACCATTGCTCGATCTGAATTCATTTTCTCATAAAAAAAAAAAAAAAGAAGACGTGTTTATTTTTAACGAATCATTCCACATTACATAAAGAAGCAAATAACAAATGTTAGAAAGGTCTAGCACTTCGATAAAATACTTCTCAATGCTTAGTCAGAATCCCAACTTCTTTCAACAGATAATAAGTTTAAGGCTGAAGAGATTGATCAATTAATTAAAGCTTTGAACAGATAGTGGTTTTTATTGTTGTATGCACTATAGATTTCATCCGGATGTAAGCATCTGCTTTACTGGCACCGTGTTGGATTTCAAATATTGTACAAAAAGAGCATAAACTATCATCAATGCAAGGATGTTTTCAAAAATACAAATCAATAAATGAAAAGCACAACCGCACTGATATTACTGATTACAATAATATGATGTTAGAAGTACCTTTTCTCGGTTAAAATGATCTCTATAAACATTACTATTTCAAAAATCAGCCAATGCTCAGTCGAGAATCAGAAGATCTAAGATTGGTTTGACGCCGGGGGACACCAATCTCGCAAGCATTCACACGTGCTGCAAACCTCAGTGAACAAAGTGATTCACCGACTGAAGAAGGATCCGGAGATACATTGACAAACATCAATGTCTTGGAATCTCCACCTAAACAAGGCTGAGGGTGGGGAGAGAAAGGAAGAACATTGATCACGTTAATCAAATGATACCATACCACAGGATGAGAATGTAATAGAGCACGGAAGACTTCTAACTTCATTTTCTAGTTAATTCTAAACGAATCTTTCATATTTTCATTTCACTAGCCACGTTAATATTTCTAATTTTGTCAGCCATGTAAGTTGTTTATAGGCACAGCCAATATCATCAAAAGATTCCCCTAAAACATGATTAAAAAAAAATTCAACCCCTCTCCAGAAAAGCTCCATGTAACCCCAAGAAGGATGTGGCCGAACTCATTCAACAAGCATTGAAGCCGAAGTTCAGTAGTATAATCATCAAACCCAAAAGTTCACTAACATTTTCGTTATTCTAAAAGAACATTCTGGTCTCCAGATTATTCTATGAGAAAGACATAGCGGAACCTGAGGCCCCTTCTCACTTGTGTAATCAGCACTAAGAAGAAAGAAAAAAGACAATAGTAATTCTAGGCTGCAGTATGAGAGTCTACCATCGGTATCGATGACAGATTACAGATACTCAAGGCCAAAGATTTTCCTCAACTGCCTAATGTGTTAGGCAAGAACAAGAAAGCAAAATCTTCCACTAAGCGAACCATAGTGAAGCCACTTAAGTATAATTGCATTTTTACATTTTAGTGCATCAGCTCACATAATTAGGAAAATGCTCCTGTAAACCTTCTAAAAGGTAGAAATGCTGCAATATATTTCTGAATAGATGAACCTCAATATGTCTTCACTCGTTTGAAGTTAAACAATTACCTGGAGAAGATAGGTCAGCTTTGAGTTCCTAAACGGCACATGCTCCTCCTTCTTCGCCAAGGCAAATATAACATCACTTAGGGATGATAAACTCTTATTAATTGCCTGATTACAAGCCAACAAAAATATAAGTTAGGGTAAATCCATTATATGAACAATTCCAGAAATAATGGAGAAAGTTATAGTTTTTATGCCTGAGTTTCTTTCAGTCGATCCCCAGTAGACCCACTCTTGGAAAGACGCTCACTACCAGCAAGGTCAATTAGATTCAGGATGCCTTGTACCTGTTGATCGGTGCTCTATAACACAACAAAAATATAAATTGAGTTTTGTGATTTTCTATCCAAACAATGATAAAGATGAAATAACCACAGTGACAAATCAAAAAGGGAGATTCGTGTAAAATAGCCATACCTCATTGACACCCATTATTCGCAATGTAAAGACAAAATGGCTCCTAGAAGACTGTTCATTTATTTGAGTCTTTCCGACAGATCTAAGAAATTGAAAGCAAAAGATCAATCCTTTTGATGGCCACGAAATGGAAAAACTGAGCTAACATTTAACATTTGCCCATATTACACATGATGCAAACAATGTTTTACACTTGACTATGAAACTATATCTCTACAAAGTTGTTAAAGTCCCCATATTGAACTACTTCCAAATCCAATATGAAATTGAAAGACATGAATGGTCAACACAAAGAAATGGGAAACAAATCGACAGTTCTGTTACCTGCTTTGTGCTGCCCGCTCTAAAAGATATGAAACCTCATTACTACTACGAACGTCCACAACTGTTAGATCAGAGACATGAGTGTTGCCATTGGCATCATGTTTGATTGCATATTGCTTTCCGACATTTTCTGTTCGTGACATATCAAAGCCTGATTTATTTGGTATTAAAAGATCACGAATTGTTTCATTGTATATTTCAAGCATTGACACCTAAAAATAAAAGTAAGATTAGATGATTAGGAAGCAAAGAAAAGCATAATTATTTAGTGCAGATTAAAACACAATGGCATTCACTGTGCACCTGCATTTCATATTTCCATCCTTGGGATTGAAGAGCTTGCCTTGTCTCGAAAACCTGTTCTAATGTCCGTGGAATCAGACCTTTCTGATCGTGGAGTCTTGACTTGCCCATCATTGTGTAAGTCTTTCCTGAACCAGTTTGTCCATAAGCAAATATACAAACCTAAAAAGTTGAAAACCACACCGCAATTGCCTGTGAGCTCAAGGATGCTATTATATAATATTTCCAATTTTGAAAAGTTCCTCAAATCAAAGTATAGCTTTAAAAGACGGCAATTCTATCACATTCTTTAAATCACATCCACAAAATCACAACCATAATAAATTCTTAAAGGTAATTGATCTCAATTCTATTGTTTCACATACACAAGATTTAAGATCCTCAGTAAAAGTTATTATATATCAACATGTCAACAAGTACTGCAGATATTAGTTGCTTGCAATATCTAGGGGCAAACGTAAGCGGATCAGCCAGGAAAATTTGCAGGCTGTTATATATTTGATGTTTTTTAGCACAATCAACCTTAACTTCTGAAGGGAGTTAATAGTCCTTAATTTATAGAGAAGAAAAATTGACAGCTGAGCATGTACATCACCTTGTAACCATCAAGAGCACTCTGCACAAGTTGTGATATCTCAACAAAAACATCTTCTTGGGAGGCATCAGGCAGAAAGACTTTGTCATAAGTGAAAGAGTGTTTTTGTCCTTGTCAATTTTGAAAAGGTGATGAATAAGAGAGCAGGTTACGAAATAATTAAAAGTAGCATAGTATAGCTATATTACTCTGACTGATTTTCAATTAAGACTACTCACCATTTAGTGACAAATCAATGCCACGCCCAAGGGTTTCCATTGCTGTTGGGAAAGAGACAACTTTATTTTCTGTCTCAACACCATCATCAGACAACAGGGGTCTCACCCTACAGAAGACCCGGATATTTCCTTTCAATTCCTGTATGACATAATAATTTAAATGAATAATCTTGACACTGATGGAAGAACTGCAATTAAAATTTCCATCAAAATTCAGTTAACATAAAATAAATACAAATATGTACAAAAACATTACCAAAATTGTGTTGTGCAGCTTTTTCCGTAATTTTTCCCCTTCTACAATTTTTAATTCTGCGCCTGCTAGACGACTCTGTAACTCAATAATAAACTGCTTTTGCTCCTCAAACTCAGTTTTCGTCTCCAATGCCGATGTATTGGACATCTTACAAAATGATAATAAACACAAAGTGATAAGAAATTCATGCAATAATACCATCGAGTAACATACCTCAAGAGCCACTAGCAACGTGTCTGAATATAGACAAAAGAACTTCTCCAAAAGTAACTTATCATAAAAAACTTAAAATGCCAGATCAGAAACCTGCAATTTCTTCTCTGCAAAGGCAAGCTGCTCCTTCAGTCTTCTAATTTGTTCACTTTGAGATAGACAGGTCGACTGAGAAAAATAAATGTTAATTTTTTAATGAAGTGATTTTGGATAGTCAATCAAGAAACAAGATGACAAAAACAGACCTCTAGCTCATTTGTTTTCACAGTCAGGCCATCTAACTCTGCAACAGTTTTTCCAGTACATTCTTTATATTGTTCTACTTCAGCTGACAAAGCCTGGACTTGTAATAATTGACGGTCACGATCATCTCTGACTTGTTGCATATCAGCCCTCAAGCATCCCACCTCATTCGCTAAGCCTTCCTTTTGTTTGATAGCTTCCTCTTGCGAAGCCTTTAAATATCAACCATCATTGAACACTTTTAAGAAATGTTCAAAAACATAACAAGTACTATGCAATGTAGATATTTCATTTTAACTGGATTCAACAAACACTGACAGTCAGGTCAAACAATGAGGCATGCAGAAGTGACACACTGTCATAGTAATCACTCAAGTCCTACACGTGGTGCATGTCTCTCTGTGTGTGTAATTTTACTTAAAACCTTACAAGGAAAATGTTACAATATCCAAAAAGTTAATGACTTACAATCCATTTGATATCGGTTCTTACAAACATGTTCACTCTGTAAGTTTTCAGATAGAATTCATGCCATAATTTTAGAGCAGTAAAATAAAAGGAACAACAAAAAGGAAAATGTAAGCACTAAATTTTTCAAGTCTTTGACTTTTTTCCTAGTTATGAAGTTGTCTTCATTTGATATATGAGTATCAGTTATTTGAGAAATGCAGAAGACACACTTGTAAACAAACTTTGACTAAATGAAGCAGAAAAATGAATGATCAGAAAACAAGCCACTGAACAAAAACACCGCACATATCTGAAATAAGATATAAACATACAATCAAGTAAACTTCTCTGGTGAAAAGCCTATGATGGTAATAGAGATGAACAACATGATTGTGGACAATTGATAAATAAAGATAAAAAGGACACAAAAAAATAAAATAACTGCACTTACTCTAGACGAAGTAAGTTGCTCCTGCAGAGAAGTATAATGACCCCTCAAAGTGCTTAGGTTTTCAACCACTGCTGCCTTCTCTTTCTCCACGCGCTTAAGCATCTCATTGGTTGCAGCAAGTTCTGACTGAAGTCTACTATTGTATTGTTGTAGGCTAGTGTTGTACTCCTGTAACCGCTTGTACATATCGTTAAGTGATTGTATCTGCAGATTCACAAGCCGAGAGCAACACAGTTCTCAATAAACTAATTTTGGAAAAGTACACTCTGAATATATTTTCACAAACATATCTTCTCCACTTACCTTTTGGTTTGAACTTGCATTGTCTTGTTGTGTTCTCTTGAGTTCTTCCGATAGAGAAACTTGCAGCCTCTCCAAAGCCACTCTAGAATCTTTCTCTCTTGCCAATGAATCTAATGCGTCCTGATAATTCATATTCAACAGTTTAATTCTCCAGAAATACTCAACAAAGTAGCTTCCCGAAACTGCATACCAACATTTGACAAGTCAATGTGCTTCTTACCAATTTATCTGATTCCTCCTTTGTAAACTTCTCTTGTAGTGCATCCAGATTCTTTCTCAACTCCATTATAATGGAATTCAGCTCTTCTTCCTTAGCCTTCATCAGAGACTCTGAGAGAAACATAAAAGGATCACCACAAGTTAGCAATTCTACAAATTTCTTTTCTTTTTTCAATGCGAACAAAGCAAGAAACACTGTGTCTCTGTAAACATAAATGAAAACCAATCATACCCATTTCATTGAATTGCTTCTCTGCCATTTCCAACAAATTATTCAGTTTCTCCTGCTCTGTAATATAATTTCCCTCAAGCTGTTGGAACCATTTGATACATTGCTTGAGCCTTTTTATGTACTCAAACCTTTGTTCAGATATTTCCTGAAACAGCAATATCAAAATTCAAACAAAAGTAAACAATTCAAATATCTAAACTCAAAGCTCGACTTATTACCAAAAAAATCACGTTTGACTTACCTTATAGTTATATTTATTCTTAATTTTCAGCTTCTCATTCAGTAATGCCACGATATCCTCTTTGGTGAGCTCAATTACACCACAATCCGAGCCAGCAACGCTTGGCGGGCCACTTGTTGGAGGCTGATCATGACCCCCATTAACCACCGAAAAGGCCTGTCGGGTTAGAGTTCTTGTACCAGTGCTGGGCGGCATTTTTGTGCTTCCAACCTTACGCCTTTTATCTAATGAAGCTTCATCAACATTATACTTGCTCTGGCAAAATCAGCAAACCCCCCACAAAAATTCAAAAATATCAGAATTTGATGACCTAAAGTAATTAAGAAAACGAAATTACAAGTGATTATATTTTCATCCGTGAGCAAGAAATGATAATTTGCAATTCAAAGATTAACCGGCAAATTAATTTCTGAATATAAATAGAACTCATCAAAAAACTATAATTTTTTTAAAGAATATAATCAAATCATCAAAAAAACTCTCCTTAGAATAGACCCACAGCTTAGAAAGCAGAAAGAAAGCAAACAAATTTGCTGCAAACACACTTAATAAAACTCAAAATCTCTTAAAACGCCCCCGGAAGGATGCAAATCACAAATTAATCCAGAAGACCCGTCACAAACAAAATTCAAAATTGTAAGGAAGAGTGCGAAATAGATACTCACATTTGACGGGCTAGACGGTGCATGAACTGGAGGTTTGTTCTGGTTCTTGGATGCCATATGAATAGATCGAGTATCTTGTACTATAGAATTGGATGTAGAGATGAAGAGAGACGGGAGATTAGACAGAGAAAGAGATGGGTTTTCAAAAATTAGGTGGGCCTTGGATTGCAATCAAAGCTATGGAGAGTTATATGTCTGGAGCCGTTGCTTTGAATTGCAGTAACCAAAGAATAACACCACACAACACTTACTGAAAGTGAAATCAATTGTTTAATTTAACCCTAAGAATTCAGAAAAGGGATTACAGTAATTTTTAAAAAAAAATCTGTTATTTTCTAAAATAATTCTTTTAATCGAAATTTGTTAGTGAAATTGTTGACTGAGGTTAGGGATTGGAATCCGGCCTAGAGAGAGAAAGAGAGAGCGTGTGAAGAGAGTGAAATGAACTTTTTTGAAATGGGATCTGGCGGAATTACGTTTGTGGATAGAACAGAGGAACGTTGTAATGTATATTGACCGTTATACCCATAAGTTCAAATTGAAATATATATATTCATTATTTTCAAATTCTTTTTTTTTTCACATATTCATTTTCAACCACATATTCAAACAATAAAATATTATATATTAAGAGTCTGTTTGATATAGATTTTAATCCGATTAAAATTGAAAATATAGCCGTTAATTGAGTCCCACTCGTCTAATAAAAGTTAACAATAAAGGCTAGTTTTTTAATTTTAATCTCTATCGAACACGCCCTAAATCCAAAACTTTTTCATATATTTTAATCACACATTCTCTTGACATCATTATTCAATACAATTTTTTCTTTGAAATAATGGCCACCAATCATGAGCTGAGTGACACTATCTTTTAAAAAAAGAGTCAATATTATGCGTTCGTTTGGCCTCTATTATTCCACATTATAACATGAAAAATAGTAATTTTTGGAGAATGTGTGGTTAAAAAAGAATGAAAAGATTTAAAATTTAAGTATAATATTATTTTATAGAAAAATACGTGATTGATAAGAAAATAGAGAAAAATGATTTATAATTTAACGGGGGTATTGAAGGCAAACAAGGGCCATTTGACATGTTTAGTAGTATATGTGTTCAGTTCTATTAAGCTTATATTCGACACCCATTTTGGGAGAAAAACTGGTTTTTGAATAGTGATTGATGGAAGAATGTGTAGTTAAAAAGTAAGGAGAATTTTTGGATTTATGTGTAATATTATTTTATTGATAAAACGTATGGTTGAAATGAAGAAAGAGAAAAAGAATGAGAATGAAAAAAAATGAGTGTCAAGCACAGGCTAAATATTACATGTACAAGAATGCTATTGACATAGCTAGGCCAATTATCTAGCTATAAGTGTTGTGCATCTCGCTTATGCCTATGTTTGTGAAACATTTTTAGCAAATTATAAGTTATTTCTATTATTAAGTCAAAATCAAACATCCAATTCAACCATAGATTCAAAATTATTACTTATTATTATTTGCGCATTTCATGATTCCCATCACCTAGAGCCTGTTTGGACCAGATTTAAATTTGATTTTAATCTCCAGCCAAAGTCAAACAATCAATATCGACCACATCTTTTCAACCATACATTTCAAAAACTTCTATCACATTCCACTTAAAATCTGATTTTAATTTACACCAAACACCCTCCTAATCCCTTGAAAAGTTGCTAAAAATATTTTCCAAACAGAGTCACTTTCTTTGTTGCTAACAATGAGATTGCAAAATAAAAACAATTATTCCTTTTGATTGCGTCTAATATGTGCCAAGAATTTTCACTTTACTATCCCTGCACTAGCCATCTCCCATGTATGGTGTGGTTTTAAACTTTTTTTGAAGCTTCTTCTTTAGCCATGTTCATCAACCCCGCCCCAGCTCTCTCTCTCTCTCTCTCTCTCTCTGCGTGAGTGTGTGTGTTTATATATATATATATGGGTTATACTAAACGTGTTGTCCTCACTTACACTTGATGGGAAAAGATTGTTTAGCAGCTTTCCAACTCAAAATGACTCCTAATTCTTTTTGCACCTATTAAGTGAGACAATTTGGTTGAGGTCTCATATTGAGTCTGAAAGGAAGGATATTTGATGTGCACCATACATTTGATGTGGATGCCACAACAAAAAATATATAATGCATTTTTCTACAAGCAAGCATGATGGTTAGAAAAAGGGTGTCTCGTCCTTGATGATAATTTACATCAAAATAATTTATTTTTATGCTTTGAAATGAGGAAAAGATTTTTTTTTTCACCCTTTATTTTTTTAAAAAAAAAATACGATGAAAAAATAAATTGTTTTATGTCATTTCAAATAATATTTGGATATAAAAATGTAATCAAATACAAAATGTATTGACTAATGAGAAGTTTGAGAATAAGAATGGTATGAAAAATCGTTGAACCATGCTAGATTGCCAGAAAAATTTTTACTAGAACNATACAAAATGTATTGACTAATGAGAAGTTTGAGAATAAGAATGGTATGAAAAATCGTTGAACCATGCTAGATTGCCAGAAAAATTTTTACTAGAACATTGCCAGACACTCACACCACCGCGGGGGGGGGGGGGGGGTGAGGTTTTTTTTCCAATTTTTATTCTCGCGGGCCCCACACATGTGAGGATCTGGTAGTCTTCTGGTAAAATTTCATCTATCAAAATTGGTATTTGTGCACGAATCATCGATTTATTTATTGAAAATGCAACCTTGTTAGAAAATATTATTTATGCTTTGTGTGAATCTTTTAACCCACATTTGCTTCCCTTTAAAACGAAAATCTTTGATTTTTATATTCATTTTCAATTATACATTCACACGATAAACTATTTTACACTTAAATCCAAAAATTTTCTTTTTTTTTTTAACCACACAATTTTCAAAAAATCATTATTCAAAATATAATCTTTTCTCAATAATAGCCATCAAACAAGTGGCTTAATTTCTTTGGAATTATAGTTTGTAGTAGATGCATATGGACTAATTTTTGGTTTTTGTAGGTCTTACAAAATCTCAGTACAGCATAGCTTAAAAAAATGATAAAAATCTAATAAAAAGTTAGCAATTAATTTTAATCATTATTTCATGTAATTCACAACTTTTATCAATTTTCAATCATACGTTTCATCACTTTAGTCAAAATTTATTAAAAACATAATTTTTTAGCTGCACCAAAGCAGGGGGATAAAATATCAATAAGTTAAAATGCATGTGAAGAGAAAACTCCATAATTCTACTTCTAGATTTTTCTTTTTCAAAATAAGAATAAAAATCGAATCATGTATGACACTGCAATAGAAAATAATTTATTCCCCTTTCTTTGAGTTGAGGGATGAAATATCAGATTCAAAATCGGATGTGGACAAATAGACTCTTTCTTCTCTTTTAATCTTGTGCAATAAAATAAGAGTAGTTCGAAAGCTGATATGCGACATTATTAGCATCATTCTTCATAGTTCATTATTTTTAGAGTACTCGAGACACATAAAATATTCATCTGCTGTTATATGGAGATGGATAAGCTAAATACTCCCTTTAAAATTTTGCCCATGTTTGGACAACATTATTCCAAAAATGAAAATAATAAATTGTAATGTTGGAGCTCCAATTTCTCAGAAAGTGTGAGATACAAATCAACAAAATGGGTCAAGTGAGGCCCTTTAACAGTACCAATTTTTCTACAAATAGAGGAATAATGCCGTCCAAACAGGGGCTTTATATGTCAATGCATCGAAGTCAAGGTTTAAGAATTATTTCTTTTTTCCTTAATTCTACACAACTTGTAGAGACGTTATATCCATTTGCACTTGCTAAATGCTAAGTGACACTGATTTTCCTTATAGCAAATAAATTTACATTATAATTCTTATTTTTTATAAAAATTAATTAAAAATAGAACGGTGCCGTTTCGGGGCTTCCGGCGGACTGCAGCATCAAACTAATGACAAATGG
>CAIGRO010172084.1:0-12567 GCA_903798355.1 Fraxinus baroniana
GTGTTTGGTTTGCCGTCGATTGGTGAGGCTGTGTTGGCGACGATGGGGGTTGTGGTGAGTTGCCGGCTGTAGTAGCGGCGGTGGAGTAGGTTTAGGGTATGTGAGACGGTGGTAGTGGTGAGGTGGTGCTTTACAGTCTCTGTGAACAATGAATTGGTTAATTTTGACATTAAAATACATTGTAACTTGTAAAATTTGTGACTTGTGACATAAAAATAATACGCTACCTATTATTTTAATAAGTTGTGACCTATAAAATATGTGATTTGTAAACAAAAAATAATGCTTGACCAATTAATTTGTGAATGTCACCAATAAAATAAATGAGTTGTGACCAATAGAATTTTGGATTTGTCATCGATGCATAATATGTGACCTAAAAATTGTTACTTTGGCTCACAATTAAATTGTTACTGTCACTCACAATTTATTAAGTTGTAATCGAAAGAAAATATGTTGTGATCGAGAATCTGTAATGTATAAATGAGTTGTGACCAATAAAATTTTCGATTCGTCATCGATGTATAATATGTGACCTAAAAATTGTTACTGTGACTCACAATTTATTAAAATGTAATTGAGTTGTGACCAATAAAAATTTTGATTTTGTGATCCATGAATAATCCGTGACTTATAAAATTCTCTATTCGTGACCGAGAAATACCTATAAAATTCTTGATTTGTCACCATAAAATAAGTTGTGATCAATAATTTGATAAATTGTGATCTATTTGTAATGAATAAATGAGTTGCTAATGTTATAGTTCACTGGTCACATGTTTGAGTTTATAAGTCACAGTCATTTTGTATAGATCACAAATCAATATAAACGGGTCAGAGACCAATATGATCGATTAATTTGATAGTCATGACCATATTGTATAGAACTGTGGCTAATTAATTCGTCGTTAAGGTCACAGATCACTATCACAGGTTCGAGTTCACGGTTCACAGTCCACGGTCATTTTTTATAGGTGACAAATCAACATAGACGGGTCACAGATTAATATTAACAAGTCTAGTAACATTATTCATTATGAAATGATGTGACATACTTTGTGATGCAACTCCTCGTCCCATTGAAAATGCTCTAATAACGTTCAATTCATGTTTGGAAACTTTGGCTTTCCTAAGGCAATTTGTGAAAAATACCTTTGTGTCTTATTTAACCCTTTAGCCAAATAATAAAAGGCATGTATTGCAGCTATACTGTGCTACGTGGTGTGAAGATGGGGATATTGATTCATGGAAATTATCGAAAGAAATCTTAAAATGTTTTCATTTTATTTGTGAAACCAAGTCATATTAAAGTATTTTTTCCTTTCTTGAAACACCGGCCCAACTAATTATTATATTTATTATTATATTAAAATAAGAAAATATTTTTTGTCTAAGCTCACCTAGCCTGAAGCTTGGCTCCCCACGCCTTACATTGCTTTACGCCTTTTAGAATACTGTTTGCAGCACAAGTTTTAATAGAAGTAATGGAGAGAAAATTAAAGTAGGGAACATGTAGAAGAAAATTTATTGAACTTACGTTTGACCTCTATTTTTTTCGAGAAAATATGTTTTAAAATACTGACTTTTTAACGAATGTGTGATTCAAAAATAAGGAAAGTTTTGTCTTCACGTGTAAAATTATTTTATGGGAGAATGTATGATTAAGAATAAATTTTGAAAAAATGAGTTTTAGAAAAAATAAAGCCAAATCGCGGCTATATTAGTAGTGGCAATGAATACGAGGAAATAATCTATTTTATATAATTATCATAAGTCCAAATTAAGTTATGTTTGACAAATTTGGATGCCCTAAGCCAAGCATTTTTTTGGTATGAAGACCTCTTTCTTTTAAAAATAAAAATAAAAATTGTTTATGCATTTCACCTATAATGATATATGTGCATTTTTCTTTTTTTCTTTTTTATTGTAAATGGAAACATTTGATTATATTATGAAAAAACTCCACGAAAATAATTAAAAGGTTGGAGATGGATTATGTTAAAAAAAAAAAAGATTGAGGGTATATTTATTACATTCCCAAAGAATGAGGGTGAAAATGCAAAATTTCCATGAATAATAGAACTTTTAAGTGCATTAATATGAATATTTGTATAGTTTAGTGGTAAAGGCTTTGTTTTGTAGTTGTAAGCATCCTGTGTTCAATTTCCAGCGGCCAAACGGCCCATGCCATTAATTTTCCATTTTCATTTTTTTGAGTTTTTTTAACAATTAGCCCTTAATATTTAAACATATAGCAAACACACCATTAACCTTTATCATTGGACTTTTTAGCCCCGAACCTTTTGATTTCATTTGTATAGTTTATCCTTTTTACATAATTCCAGCAACATTTTTCGCCCAGTCCCCAAAATCTAGCTCCGCAACAACTTGAAATATCAAATACTCGAAAAGAATATTTACTTGGTGTAGTATAAGTTGTATAGTAATCTAATTTTTTAACTGCACATATGAATAATAATCTTTTCAAAAATTCAAAATTGTGGCTCCGCCATTGACCCAGTAAAAGTAAGGAGTCAAGGTACTAATAATTAAATTGGTAGTAAAAATAAAATGTTGATGTGAAGTGGATGATTTTAATTGTGAACGGAGCATTTTGGGCGTAAGTTGTTTGGTTTTTATATGATTTTGCGGGTTTTAGATTTTTCTATTTTGGATTATGTCTTTATACCACGTAGAAAGACTAATTTGGTGTAGAATTATTTGTTTAATCGTTTATTTTTTTAACTTCACACATGTATAATAAGTTTTTCACAAATCAAAATTTTGGCTCCGTCATTGCTTAAAATATCAAATATTTTCTAAATAAGTTCAAATATTGACTTGATATGAGTAAAAAAACGTTGTTCAAATAATTAACCTGTTAGTAAAAATAAATAAATAAATAATGAAGTTTTGATGTTAACTAGACGTTTTCATTGTGAACTCAGCATTTTGAACATAAGCTAATCGATTCTTAGATAATTTTTGCGTTATTTTTTTTCAGAATCTTTTTGCTATCATAGAAGGCCTAGTTTGTGTTGGAAATTGATTTAGAAGATTGAAAATTTTGGTTAAGTGTCAAAACCAAAAACTTGGAAAAATGATTTTCATGTCAATTTCGTCCAAATATTCGAATTTGATCAGATGATCAAATTACAAATATAAATAAACCAACTTGTTCTACTCATCGAGTAGATCGTCGTGGTATATTTGAAATCTCAAAACCAATTCCAAATGAATGAGAAATTGTGGTCCAAAGTTGGAAAGAAAATAGAGGAAGCTGCTTGAAAAATTGACTAAGGCTGTTGCTAGTTTATGACTGGACTGTTACTCTACCAACATGCAAGCAACAAGCAAGCGATAGTGAATAGTGCGACCTTTAGCAAGAGTTGCTAAGTTTGGGGTGTGGTACTTCATTCACAAATCACAACCCCGCATCCTTTATATATAAGACTTGTTGGACATCCTTTTTGCATTTCATACTATATGTGCATTGTGTATTCATAAAATTTCTTGCAAAACATCTCTCAAATTCATTCCAAAACCGTTTTCCATGTATAGAGGGAATTCCATCACGTTTGCCGTTGTCTTGTGGTTTGAAGTACTGCTACCACAAGAATTGAATCCATTATATTTTGGAAGACAAGTGCCAACAACTGTGAGTATCGTAGCAGGGCAATATCGTCTTAAGGAGAAAGTGTCATCACTTGCCTTGAATTATCATTTCCTACTTCTTCTAGTTATTTTATTTTTTTCATTTGTAGTTATTATACTGTAATTTTTTCAACCCCTTAAACATTGTGTTTTAACTACACTTATGAGGGTTAAAACTTTGTTCGTTTGATTACATTAACAACCTTTTCTTGCTATCATATACACTCCGGACCAACAGCTTGTTCTAATAATAGCTTTTTGACAAATTCAAAATTTGGCTCTACCACTACTTAAATATCAAATATTTTATTAAATAATTAAAAAAAAAAAAAGCTGAGAGTCAAAGTTCAAATAATTAAACCAAATATTAAAAATAAATAAAAATAAAGGTTCGATGTTAACTAAAGGTTTTCATTGCGAACGGAGCATTTTGGATCTAAGCCGGTCGACTCTTAGATGATTTTTGCTATCGTAGAAAGACTATTTGGTATAGTATTATCTGTTTAGTCATATAACTTTTTAAATTTATATATTAATAATATTTTTTTCAAAAAATAAAACGTGAAAAATACTCTAAAAGACTGATTAGAAAAAATGAATAAAATGACTTCTAAATTCTACAAACACAGAAGTAAGATACAAAAGTTCAGAACAATTCAAATCCAATGTTCATATTAGGCACGCCACACACACGCACAAAAGAATTCGACACATTAAAAAAAGCAAATGCAAAGTTGAACATAAGATGAAATTCAATAGTCTCTTTATTCAAGCAAGTGCAACAAGACTGTGAAGAGAAGCCATCACTCCATGCATCTGATCTTCATCATCCTTGGCATTGTTGTACGATGAATCATCTGTATGCACAAATTGTACAGTCAATTATATGAAAAACAATGCTAAAACTAAAAATAAAATTGTTAATTAAATTTTCTGCCCATATTTCTGTAGAATTGATCTCCTAAGTACCTGATGTCCCACCACCTATTGTAGTGTGCCATATCAGCGGAGTACTTAGCATAAGTTAAGCACTAGTGCTTAGGAGATCAGTCCTCAACAATTTAAAAAAGATCTACTTCCTACCCTTTAACTGGTCATCTGGGAAATTTACAATCAGTTATAAGTGAAGAAAATCTTTTGTACAATCAGAATTTGGCATCATATTAGAGATCATCTTTCAGGCTTTTATGATTCACATAATTACCTGAAGAACAAGAAGCTTGAAGACTCTAACCTTATATGTAAACTAATTTATAACACTACTGGTTTAGTAAAAAGACGAAAAGAAACCTGTTATGATGGTGCAATTTGAGATGAATAAATCCAATATATAGGTCTTCAAACAAAATATTTGCTGCTCGAGTTTTCAATATGACAATTATAAATATAGAGTGAGAAGAACAAGTAGATGAAAATTATAGTACCTGGGAATGTTGCTCAATTCGGAGATTGAACAAATGAAGGTCATCATTTATCGTGATCAGGAGGATAAATGGAAAGTTTAAATCCCTTGCCTTTATTTGTTTGCGGATCTTCCTTCTTTTGGCTTTGAATTTTCTTGGCAGAAGTAGCTGCTGCAAGGTTGGTCCAGTACAACTCTATTGTCTGGAGGGTTGCAATATTCGCGAGGCCCAATGGGACGGCACTGAGGTAAGTGCAGTGTTGAAGATGAAGACTCTTGAGACTTGGGAAGTGACTATCAGAAGCAACCCAATTAGTTAAATCTGTTCTTCCAATATGCAAGATTTTAAGAGCAGGAAAACCTCCATCCCTTGGCTCCCACCACTTTCCCTTGAATGCATTTTCTTTCAACTTGAGGATCTCAAGGTTTTCCAACGTTCCCAGGGTAGACATGTACTTCCAATCAAGCTGTGTACCATAGAGTGTTAGCTTCTTTAGGTTCGGTGGAAATTTGTCTTGAGGGCTAACTATTTTGCCTTTAGAATCTTGCACATCAACCACATCATTGAATAGCTTCAAATTTTCAAGGGAATTCAACTTTTTCACATTGTCAAACAAACTAGATCCACTCTTGACCTCGAAGAGTTTAGACAATTGACCCCGAATACCCAACTTACTTAGGTTAGGAGTCCTGTCAAAGACATCTTCTGAACAAGTTTCAGGTGATATAGTTGAAAGTGTTCTCAGGTTTATCAAAGAACCTTCCTCGTTGCTTTTTTTTTAGAGACGGGGTCCGAAAAAGATGTGGATGCATTTGTTTCTAGGTGTCTCAGTCGAACCATTTTCGATATATCACCTTTGATTTCAAGGGCATTTGATGATGTCTTGACTATAAGAGTTTGCATGTTCCAAAGGTTGGTAATGTATTTAGGAAGGATCTTGAATTGTATGGAGAGAACAAGGTACCTCAAATTAACCAGTAGAGTTAGGTCAGTAGGAAAACGGCTGAAACGAATGGGCTCACCATCTAATACCCTGAGCAATTTAAATGTTTTGGGGATGGAAGAAATGTTTGCAAGTGTCAAGGTAATCTCGTCATTGGAGAAACACAAGAAAGACCGAACATGTGAACCAAACTGTTTTGGAGATATAGTGTTCAGAAAATGGGGTGGAATAGAAAGGCCACGGTACATTTTGAAGGCATCGCTGGAAGATGAATCAGTAATTTGATCAGACCGTTTGATTTCGTGGTAAAAATTTTCGTCAACTGATTTGTTCTTGCAAAACACATGGATCATGTCATGAACATAGCAAGTTTTAATCTTGCCATTTGACCTCCATTTTTCAACCATGACTAAATTCCTGTTGACAAGATCTTCTAGATAGTCCTCTGCAATACTCTCCAAGTTTAACGCCCCCTTTCGTTGTATGAATCCTTCCGCAACCCATAAGCGAATCAGTTTCCTTACTGTGATACGATAGTCTTCTGGAAGCATCCCAAAGTAGATAAAACACTCTTTCAAGNTTAACGCCCCCTTTCGTTGTATGAATCCTTCCGCAACCCATAAGCGAATCAGTTTCCTTACTGTGATACGATAGTCTTCTGGAAGCATCCCAAAGTAGATAAAACACTCTTTCAAGTGATAAGGTAGGTGATTAAAACTCCATGCTATAAAATTGTCCATGGTCTTCCCTGGATCCATTTCAACAATATATTCCTTCACATTTTTGGAAACATCTTCCCAATGATAAATTTCGGTACCTTTTTCTAGTAGAATTCCTCCAATCACCACTATCGCGAGTGGTAGTCCATCACATTCAGCAGCTATTTTCATTCCATGTGTAACCAACTCCTTTGGGCATTCCTCCAAGCCAAGTGCTTTCCTTCGAAGTAACGTCCAACTCTCATCAGGAGTTAGAAATTTCAAATCATGGCGGTCTACTTTACACTTGTCAGTTTTACCCACATTCTTGTCACGACTAGTCAATAATATTCTGCTTTTCTTCTTGTTCTTAGGTAAAGCAACTTGGAGATGATTCCAATCATTTTGAGTCCAAACATCGTCCATGACAATTAAATACTTCTCTTTCTCCAAAGATCTAAGAAGTTTTTGAGCTAAATTGTCTTCTGTCATGCTACGTACGTCTTCAGTTACCTTGGTGATTTGCTCCAGAATAGTAAGGAAAACTTCCTTTCTATTACAATCTTGAGAAACATAAACCCATATACGATTGTAAAACTCGAATTCTATTTTTGGATCACGAAATATCATTTTAGCTAGTGTTGTTTTACCAAGACCTGGCATACCTACTATTGATACAACTTCTAGTTCTTCAGATTCTCTAGTAAGAAGATCGATAACTTTTGCTGCCTCGTCTTCGAAACCTACCACGTGGTCTTCCTCTACGATGGGAGCCTAGTATAGTAATGACGATCATATCAGAAATGATGTGCCGATATTTAAATGATATAGACGTTAGAAACTCAACGCTATAATAAAAAGAAATGTATAGCAAGAAAATATTCAAGATGAGTATACGTGTCTATGTGACAACTTATTTGGAAAGTAGCAGCACTAATCTCTAACCTTTTGACACAGTTATGGGAATCAACCCGGTCAAAGCTTCAGGTTAAAGCGGCTTAGCAGTCAAATCATCGAGTTATTGTTAAGTAAAAGATTTATTTAAAAAATAATGAGCCTTATGAATAACAATAAATATAAAATAATCATGGTTCTAATTTAAAATTTGATTTATAAATTGAAATATTTTTAGTCCAAAGTTTTCTCTTGATTTTTCAAGATATAATGAAAGACCAAACGAATATTCAACGTTTCACTAGTCAAGCATCAGGTATACTGTATACGGTTTAAACTTCACACGTGATTAAATTTTTGAATAATAACATATTCTTTTCAACTCGTCTGGACCGATTAATATCAAATGTCATCCGAGTTGGACCATATCGTTTATAACACATTATAATGAGTAATTAGTCTTTAATTTTTTAAAATGAGTATATATTCTAATATTTAGGTCTTCACTACTGGACATTTTAGTTTTACCATTATCTATAAATTCTTATTTGGTCCTCATTTCTTCAAATTTATTTTAAATTATACATTTTATGAGACTCGCAATATTTATCAATTTTTTAACCATGTATTCCATAACCTTAATCAAAATCTACTAATATTCTTATTTTTATCCAAACCAAATAGGGGTGTAACATGTGGAAAAAAAAAAAAAAACACCTTAAGACGAGAGAATCATTATATTTGAATAAAGAAAAGAAGCGAAAAATAAAAAGTGCGGCCTGCGCGCTCCTGGACCTTTTTTTTTGAACTGGTTCTTGTCAAGATGGCATAAAAAGCTCTTTGATGTAGAAGTTAGCGAAGTCTCAAAATAGTAATTTCAGAGATCAATTCGAAAATACTTTTATCATTCAGAAAAGCTAATAATACTGTAAAAAGCTGAACAAAGTTCTTAAAATTATCGATTATTTGGAGCAGAAATTAGTTATACACACGCTGACTCCCACCTTTGTCTACAATCTTTAAAGAAATGAATCCTGCAATAGCAGTAATTATCATCTATCTGGGGTTTGAATATCTGAGGCGTGGGATCTAGATCTATTTGAGTCATGGATTTATTGTGAGAAACTCGTCTAAGTGGACGGAAAACGAATAAGAAAGAGAGGAACACAAATTTAAACTCGAGAGAAGTAGAATCCATTAACTAAAGGAAGATGATCCGCTACAAATCTGAAGATTGGGCCCGACTTCGAATCAGGTCATCAACAGAGCTAATCTAGTAATACACGCACGAGTAAATGAGTATGTATATTACCTTGGCTATTTTGGGGGTGCTAGATCTTTCTCCATCTAGCCTGGCTCCATCGCCAAACTCCTTCTTCTTATATATTTCATTCACCATCGCCTTCATGGGCTCAATCTTCTGCGCCAGATTTAAAAGCTTTGTGGGATGATCCAGTGGATGCTTTATTTTTTTAAACATACTACTGGATTTGTACTGAGATGCCTCAATAACATATTCATCCACAATATCTTCTGCTTCGTATACTGCGTTTCTTATTTGTTTCACCAATGCTTTCATGGCTGCATCCTCGATCGGCTTTTTGGTGGCATCCTGGAGGAAGCCTTTGAAAAATTCCAGATCATTACTCAGAGATTTAACTTTATCATTCACTTCAGAAATCTGCTTACTGGTGGAAGCAATCAACTCCTTTAAGTTATCTAGTACAAATGTCACCGTAGCGTCCGTCATCTCGTCTTCGATTGATTTCTTATAACAAAATCACCTCTACATGTATTGCAGCTATACTATGCTACATGGTGTGAAGATGGGAATATCGATTCAACATGGAAACTATCGAAAGAAATCCTAAAATGGTTTCATTTATATGTGAAACCAAGTCTTTTTATTTGTGTAACCAAGTCATTTTATAATATTTTTTCCTTTCTTGAATCACCAGCCCAACTATGGGCAATCGCAACAGAGTTTCCTTCCAGGATAGTGACTAGCTAGAGGCCTCCTAATGCTAGTTGTCTCGGGATTAAATTCCAGGTCAAACCAGGAACGCTATTATCTGGTCTTGTATAGCCCTTGTTCGAGCTCCATACAAATCAATTTTTGAGAAAAAATATATTTTAAGATGGTACATTTTTAAGAATTTATGGTTAAATTTTTTTTTAATTTATGCCTAATACTATTTTATTGATAAATGTGTAATTAAGAAGGGGGAGAGAAAAATACATTTCTAATAAAAATGTGTTTGATGCACATTTTTAGGAGAGAATGCATTTTTTTTTTATAACGTGATGGTGAATATGTTATTGAAAAAGAAAAAAAAATTTATTAATGTGATGAAAACTATAAATTTATTGAAAAATATGTGGTTGAAAATGAAAATTAAAACGTGGCTTGAACAAGGGCTAAAATGAACCCAAACAAGAGCTAAATACCAAAAAAATTTATATATTGCAAATGTCAGAACAATACAAGATTAATAATTGAGCCCTGCTACTTGGCCGAACGCCCGAACCGCATTATCTTTTTCCTTGATAATTACAATAACAAGTGGTGAATATTGTAATGATAGACCTCATGTTTGATATAAATTCTTTTTCAAAATTTATTGTCAACCACTTTTTCTTTAATAAAATAATATTTTTCATCATATCAATAACTTTTTCTTATTTTTTAACCACATATTTCATATCATGTCACTATTTAAAATATATTCTTTTCTCGATAATATTCATCAAACACACTCAAAACCACTTGTACATTGTCTTGTGTACATTGTGATTTGAACTCCATTGAGTTTCAAATTGAAATGGGCGAAAATATGTCTTTTTTTTTTTAAACTGTCCAATGATGTCAAGACATGGGACATAATATCAAATTTGTTATCAAAGAAAATGTACATAGAGTATGATTCTTGTAATGTCCCCTATTGGTTGTACAGAGCCATAAGGGCCATGTAGCATACCCCACCTATAGGGGCCCAAGCGGTGCCCCAGTAGTACAATGATCATGTACAATCAACATTATTGATATTGTATTGAACTATGCTACATGTATCGAATTTTTTTACTTAATCTCTTACCAACTACTCACAATAGGGGGTGATGAAAATATTTTGGGATTTTTTTATTCATGTGGGGCCCGCGTGTATGCGAGAAGGGGTAAACAATTCGGTAGATTTTTTATCTACAAATATCTTTATCCCATTGCATTACATGAAGTGTCTATTTGGCTCCATTATAAATAATTTTTCGAACAATGTGTAGTTAGTCCCTGTTTGGTACACATTCTTTCAAAATACATGTTTTCAAAACTCATTTTCAATCCCACATTCTCCAATAAAATAATATTTTTCATTACATCAATAATTTTGCCATACTTTTTAACCACATATTTTTCAACATATTATTATTTAAAATACATTATTTTCTCAATAATATGCATCAAACACACGTGTAATATTATTTTATTGAAAAATTGGTAGTTGACAAAAAAAGATAAATTAGTTATAATTTAATGGAAAATAATGGAATTCGAGAGAAATTGCACATGTAGAACACTTTAAAATTATAAATTGACTCGGTTTGAACAATCTTGCTGTCAAGCAACAAAATTATGACTTTTAACTTTGTTTCCATACATGCAAAATTGATATGAATGGCATGAAATCTTGATCGTCCATGAGGATAGTGTTAGTGCCAAACACAATTTTTATATCTAGTTTATAATCATTTCATTTGATAAAATGCAAACATTTAAGTGGCCTCTGATGTGCTCTGATACCAACTTTTACGGATTGCAGGTTTAACTTTCGAGGTTCAACGTCTCAAGGATGTCCACCCCTCATTCTTAGGCCGTCAAACCCGAACAACTGGCACACGTGCATGTTATGAGTAGGACGTTAAAGGAGAATATCTGCATATGATCATATATCATTAGGACATTATTGGTAAGATAGGTCTCGCGCCTAGCTGTTAGCGTGTTTGTCGTACTGAATGAGGAGCTAAGCATTCTCACTGCGTGACATTCTCCCACATTCGAATTCGCTTACGTCCTCATAACGAAAAGTGAGTTTCACATCAACACGCATCTGTCTTGTTGCAAAGATAACAACGGCACCATTCTATATGGACAAGCTTCCAAACCTGCAGTAACTCGTACTTACCGCCTCCGACACCAATCTTCACTTTCACGGATCGCTGGTTTGGCTCCCGAGGTTCAACGCCTCAAAGATGCCCTCCCCTCATTCTTAGGCCAGCAAGCCTGAACAACGGCATACATGCATGCTATGAGTAGGATGTTAAGGGAGAAATGCAACACGACAATCACGCTAACAGCTTGGCGCGATGCCTATCTTACCAATAGTGTACTAATGATATATGATCATATGCAGGCATTCTCGCTTAACATCATACTCATAGCATGCATGTATGCCAGTTGTTCGGGCTTGTCGGCCTAAGAATGAGGGGAAGGCATCCTTGAGGCGTTGAGCCTCTGGAGCCAAACCTGCGATCCGTGAAAATTGGTATCAGAGCGGGACCGCTCAAGCATGCGGTGTTGTTATGGGACAATGACGTGTGTTCTTGCGGAGAAAATATTTTGGGTTACGGATCGTATCGGCAAGCCGACAGGACACGATGAAGGAAGTTGTGGGAAAGAAGGATGAAAAGGGCAGCGTTGCACAATTGCATGTGTACCTTTCAAAGGAGTTTTCGAGGAGCGCACCTTGTAGGGCACAATTCGACATGCGTTGAGGCATTGCGGTTTGGAGGTAGGGATGGTGAAAAAGCTCGACGGCTCGGACTCGGCTCAGAAAAAGCCCGAGTCGGGCCAGACTCGGGCTCGGTTCCACCGAGCCAAGGCTCGGGCCGAGCTTCGTTTTAAGAAGGCGGCCCGAGCCGGGCCAGCCCGTACAAAAACAAAACCACAAAAGAATTCCAACATATTCTTCTCATCATGAAA